>LUCH01003252.1:45487-72026 GCA_013368495.1 Paragonimus heterotremus | reverse complement strand
GTTTTGCACGCTAATATAAGGTCCACCCTCAGACGCTAGTAAGTTAGGGAGAAAAGTTCCAATTTCGACAGACGATCTTCATACGACACGAAAGATAAACCCCCAACCCTCTTAGTGGCCCGTCACTCGTTAGCCTCTAGAACAGTATAGCGTACAAGCCTGAATGTTAACTTTCGGCAATGGCCTTACCAGTATGCTGTAGATACGTGAGAATCCGTCGACTGGGAAGTTCCCAAGGATCCTACTGAGCATAGCTAGGCTGCTGCTGGACTTCTTTGCCACAACATCATGATCGCGCACCCCCGAGCGTGCTTCTCACAAATGCGTTGAGAAATATATATTATTATTATTATTATTATTATTATTATGTTCTTTTGCTCATTGCCAAGCGCAGGTTTTTCTTCGTTTTCATAACGCAGTTTCGTTCCGTATTTTATGTATTCAAACATACTGCTAACTTGCGTTACTAAAGAGAAGTCCAGTGTTCTTCTGTGCACCGACTTAAGTGGCTTAATTTTGCCAGTCTCTTTTGCAGTTAGGATTCTACCTTGTACATACGAATCAACGCGTTTTGACTTTATAGGCGCCAGAATATCGATACAAAAAGTGAAGTGATTAATAAATTCCTCGGTTGCTACGTTTGGGTCTAATGTAAGAAAGAACGTATTCCATGTTAAGTATCTTGGTAAAGAGAAGAAGGTACTCCAATTGATATGTTTGATGGGACTGTATAATGGAATTGTCGGTTCTATGACTATATTTAATTCAAACGGATGCTTGACGATATCATGTTCACTTGCTGGAAGTTGTTCCAAGACGGATATCCCTACGGACGAGATGCCTGTGGTGAACATGAGATCCAAAGTTACGTAGTGACCTTGAAATATTTGAAACGTCGTAATTATCTAACCTTATAAGAGATAATCTTATGTAACGTCATCTTCTGAACCGAATCTGTGGAACAGACGGACTATCTTCTTTCCTGGTGTGCACATGAAACCTTGCAAACTATGAATACTCCTCTTCTGTTTACGTCTTCTTTTGGCGACAGGTATAACGTTCGTCTTGTTATATATCTATTTTTTGCTTTGTATCGCATGTAACTGTTTGTCACAATCGCGCACACCCAGGCGTGTTTCTCGCAAATGTGGCGAGAAATATACTATAATTATTATTTTTTTTAAATTGATTACGATAACCAGATACGTAGGGTTTATGGAATGCCGTCTGTAAATTCGTTGATCCACGAACTGAGAAAATTCGTCCCCATCGTTTGCATTCCTTATTTCTTCCCACTAACCTGACACTTGTTCCCACTACCTCACCCACTCCATTTTGTTTTATTGAACTAACGTGTCATTAAATGTCTGCGGCGCGAGTGGCCATTCTTGTCCTGGTCCGCTGGCGTGACGGTTCACCTTTGACCTTGTTGATCCCGTTGAGAAACTGTTGATTTTGCTAGACGAAACGATCGTCGAGAACGATTGGGGCTTGCCTTTTGTAATTATTGATCCATTTGTTTAATAGTACCGTAAAAATTGTTGAATCCAATCTTGTTCTCATTTCGGGAATCCCTTTCGGGCTACGCGTAACTCAACGATCAGACGTGAATCGCTGCACCGTCGATTTACCCTCACTTTGCAAATCTATAACGTTGTTCTCCAGTAAGGACCGTATAGCTCATACTGCTGGTTCGACACCTTGTTTATGCGTTTTGGGTCTGCGGTTGGCATGCACGGTCACTCCAGATGGTGAAGGGAAATGGCTGTAGTAACAAGGGGATAGATTTGTCTGTCCAACCTCGTCTATGTTCTCGCAATTTTGGGTACTGCCCCCAACACTCTGGGGAGCTTTGGGCACCTTAGGTCCAGGACTCATTCCAGTCAACGCCTCGGTTGGCGAAGGGAATTGTCAACGACTGGGAGAAATATTTTCGGCGCCATACGTGGGTTTTACTGGAGATACTTGACCGCGCCTAGCTTCAACAGAACTGGACGTGGCTTGATTTTCGGTATCCTTCTGGACTGACTTCGTGACGGTGTTGCCAGTTACAACTCGCTTATCTAGGGAAGTCGTGGAACAGTCTAGATCAACAGTCAGGTCAATGAGATTGTTGATTGTGTTTCTCGGGTTCTTTTTTCATGGGAAGTATTGGCTCGTAATATTTCCCGTTGGAGTGGTGTCTTGTCATCAAACACTTTTATCGACTTGAAATTTGTGGCACGCGTAATTTGGTCTTGCCTTTTGACGAACTCATTTGCTACAAGTTTGTCTGTTAATTGCAATAACAGTGGGCAATAGTTCTGCTGTATCTTCTTGTGAAGTCTTAGACAATGAAACTCTTGGTTTTTCATCCTGCCAGCCTCGAGTCAGACTTTTTCACTGTCAACAGGGGTATTCTGTCAGGCACGTTAAACACAACAACCACTTGCACAGCATACCCGTTTGTGCATTTCGGTAGCCATTGTGTCAATGAACGTCCCAGCAGCTACGAGATCTTTATGACTAGAAGTAGTGGTCTCGGAATGGGTGCTAATTGGGGCACCTAGAATGCCAATTATCGGATTCAGTGGGTGAAAATGTTGATCTTTTCACACGTACTATGTATTTTCGCCTTCTCAGCCTCCAAGTTCGCTATTTATAACCTGATCCGCAAATACATCGGTAATAGGAACTGAACAGATCTTAGTGTTGTTCCTTCCTTGTACGGGGTTAACATTTACGGTTGAAATCACTGTTTTGGTAGCAGATTTTGGCTCCTTAATGATGGCAGTAACTTAGCAGGTGTTGGACGTGGCACCTGGGGATTTTATGTTCCTCTTTGTTGTCAGCATGCCTTTTTCCTTGAGGCTGACTATTAGCTGACTTAGTAGGTATTTTGGTAGGATATTTCTTTTTTCGACAAATAGTGATCAAAACTTCTCAAAGCAATTAATAGTAATAGAACTGAGTAAAAAGTGAACAGATTCGAGCGGGTGTTCATGAGAATAGAAGATACACTTGCACGCAATAATAGGCGGCCTTCTTCAAAACACGCGCGGGCGAAGTTTGGTCGTTTCCCGTTGACTGGTGGCTGTTTGTGAACACGTGCTTAGTTGCCCCATTTCGAAATTGCTTTCTGGACAATTTGTGTACCTAGTTGATTCATATTCAAGGTGAGGTAGTACTTTCGTTGTAATTTTTGGAACAGTATCGTATAAATCCCAATCCTTTCGATCGCCTTTTCCGACACATTTGGACTTGGAAGATAGTCCCGTCAGCGTGACCGTCTAAATCAGCGTCATTAGATTTGTCGAATACGCGTTATGGATTGAATTACCCTAAATCGCCAGGAGCGATATAACAGAATCTGTGAGAAACACGCTCATATGTGCGTGATCAGTGTACACATTATAACGTGATACACATTAACGTACACCGTGCACATAATCAACAATTATACAGTACCCCATTTTTGAAAATAAAATGACAAAGCAGATAAAATAGAAAAGTTTTAGCTCATGAAGAAGCATTCTGGACACTCGCTTCGAAAAAGACGGTTCTTCGGCGTTCCATACGAAGTGCTGAGTTGTCGCATCACTTCTCGCTTCAAAAGGTTAACACCGATATAGTGGTCAGTCATGCTGCTGTGTTGTTGACACCGTTTTAGTTTTCGTTTGTATAAGTCCTGTGCACGGCATACTCGTTTCTTGTTGTTCCCCTGTACATGACTCTTGTTGAAACCCCGACATCGGAATAACGCTATCCCCATCATCTTCACGATGTTCCAAGTTTGGTCCGTAAGTATTACGGAGGATCAGAGAAGAAATGACTGGCTTGCATTTTACAATATTTGGGAATAGAGAAAATGAGCAACTGAGGAACTTCGCCATTATTTTATTTAGACAGTCCCAGTAAAATACGCAGGAAATTTTGTCAAGATAATGGAATATAGGAGGGCCCATGTTTTGCTGAGAAATTGACGGCCTTTTGGGCTGGACCTCGTTATTCCCTGAAAATCGGCGGAATTTCGCAGACCTCGTGAAATGTTCAACCGCTACGTAATTTTGATTGTTCCAACGTTATGGTGTTGTTTTGCGTTAGAATTAACTGTGGAATCAAAGATTTAAAGCGAAATTGCGTGATAAACAAAAAAACGTAAAATATCCACCTGAAGTATGCCAAATAATAGAATATGTTATTGTTTGACCAAACCTACTATATAAAATTCATATTCTGCGTTAATTAATAACATAGATACCACTAACAAAAAGTTGTTACCGTACAACACGGAAAGAGGTCGATTCACATCTTCTCCTAATATGTGATGACAGAGAAATTCCGATGTGGTGCTGGTATACACGGTCGATGTATATAATGGAAAGAATTTTTACCAGCACTGAAAGACCTCCAGCTGGTCTATTAGGATAAGAAGAAGCACAGACTTATATGTAATCCTATAAGACGAACAGGTCAATTTATATATTTATTTTTCAGACAGCTTTAGCGTGCACGGCCATTGTATTATGACTGATAATCTTACACAACCGGCACTCATTAAGTATGAAGTAGGAGTGTACCCGGATGGTTCGATTTTATTAACAGGGGTGTGCGTATTGACACCACGTGTTGATCGTAGTTTTGTTGTTCAACAGCAAGTTGTAGACGTAACTATGGACAAGATCTATTCTGCTGGAGTCAGTAATAAGCTCCGACACCTAGATAAATACCCCCAATGGTGAATGTGATAACACTGACCAGTCCGAAGTGCACTTGGCGTTGTATCGTGTGATGCAGGGTTTCCCGCTAGATGTTATTGGGTCCGTTTTCGAAGATATCGTCTTCAGGCAGGCAAGGTTTGAAAATAGATGTGACGCTTGTTGACGTAAGGGAGATTTCTAGGCTTTGTTTGACTTGGTGTATGTTCTTACTGGCTGTAATTGCGTGTAGGAGTTTTTCCAAATGTAGGAATATCTCACTAAGGAAAGTTTTGAACGCAGTTTTTTTACGGGATTTAAGAGCTAGCAAATTTAACTCTTTGTTTCCGATGTTGTACTTTGAGTTATGTAGTAGACTAATCACGCAGTCGACACTAAATTTATTGCCATAAACTACAGCATACATGAGTGCTAGGTTCGGATTGAGATGCCGTAACTAAACAGCATCCAGTGCAAGAGACTGGCAACGTTCTACGTGGTTCATGGGAGACGGATAACCCACTAAACCTTTGGTAAATGCACGTTGGATACTTGTCACAGCTAGATTGTCAGACTTGCACAGTCGACTACATATGTATATATATATGTACGTAGATTACTCATGTTAAGGTCGCACGCATAGTTTATAAAGGTGTAACCGAGCCGCAGGAAGGATGGTTTTAGCTACTTGGAAAGATATATGTACCGCAAAATTGAATGGGTCTGAGTAACGCATACCCAGGTCGCGGACTGAGTTGGCGGTTGAAATACCATGACCGCCCAGCTTTATAAAGTCCTCTGGTACATGGCAACCATGCACAAGGATGATGGGTTTACTGGCTGAAAAGTTCATCAGACAATTCCGACACCAGGACTGTAATAATATGAAGTCATCCCGTATATTTCCTAAACAAGAATTGAGATCGCCAGGAGAAGAGTGTATACAACTTTGATATCATCAGCAAATGGGAGTAGTTTGCCATGCTTAATAACTTCACATATGTCGCTTATATACATAAGGTGTAACGGTCCCGGGACGCTACCTTGAATCACTCCACTGGTGACTGGTCTGGGAGTTGATCTGTTATGTCCCATTTTCACCGTTTGTAGGCGGCCTCTAAGGTATGAAGCAAACGAGATGAACAGTCGATCACGCAGATCGGAAGATGCTATTCTGATCGGGAAGCGCTTACAAGGCACACAAACGAAAGTCTTCGGCAGATCTAGCAGTATAATAATGATTGCTTTCCCTGAATCAACAAATTTTACACGGTTAAAGAATTCCAGCTAGCACGTCGTGCACGAACTTTTACCGAGGAACCCATGCTGAGAGTGATTTATAAAGTTTCGTGATGATAAGAATTCGACCACGCGACGTTTTATTATCCTTTCCAACATCTTTCAACAAACTGATACATGGCTTGTGGAACGATAATTACTGGGGTCTTGTCGCGAGCCACTTTTATAGCGGGAATTAATTGTAGACATTTTCCGTTGGAGAGGGAAGAAACCTAACGCTAGAGAAAGTGTATAAATATTAGGCAAGAGAAGAAAAGAGCCTTCTCCTTCGTGTTTGAGAACAACAGGGTGTATACCCTCTGGACCAAGAAGATAGGGAGATTTGATAATAGCTAATTAAAAGCGTATTTTTACTGCATCAACAAACACGTGACTTAGAGGTGTGTTGTTTTTACAGGAGGATGTGGAGGCAATATATTTCCTTCAATGTTGAAGGAAGAGGCAAAATGTAAATTAAGGACCTCACAAATTGTTACAGGATCATCTACGGTAGCTTCCTTCTATAGCGTTATTGCTGAGATTATAGGGTCTCTTGAACAGCTCCTATGTGCAGTGACTGAATCAACTCAAAGTCTTTTTCTTTACTGTTGACCGCACGTTTTTCCTCATTGAGGTGGAGCGGTTTGGTTCTGTTTTCTATAGTGTTGAACATTTTATGAATTTGCATGATCAGAGAAAGATTGCGTTTTTCGATTTTGCAATTTCAGACTTTTGAGATAAATCTCCTCTTTTGGAGTGAGAATCCTGTCTTCACCGCACACATGACTGTGCTTTGAATTTTCCGGGGCTAAGATGTCCATGCAAAACCTTAAGTATTCGTTTAATGATTCGGTTGCCGGATTGGGGTCAGTGGTCAGAAAGCATGTGCTCCAATCCAAGAATCTCAAAAAAAGTGGTGACCATGCTCCAGACGATGAACTCTATTTGGCGGTACCATATGATGTTCGACGTTTTTAAAGCTTTTAGATCAGACATGAATTTGACCACATTGTGATCACTTCCTTGAAGCTGTTCCAGGACGCATACCGTAACAGAAGAGATGCCTGTTGTAAAAATCAGATCCAAAGTGTGGTCCAGTCTGGTAGGTGCTAAAACGCGCTGGCGCTAACCAGTTATTTGGACACATGCGAGAAACTCTTCTTGACTTGCAGGGTCTGTGGAGGAGGTCCAAGAGACACCTGGCATATTGAAATCTCTATCATTTATTTTGCACCGTGAAGGTAAAGTCGATACATAATTCAGTGCACTAATAAGTTTAGTTATGTCGTCACGGGTGGCGTTCGGCGGTCTGTAGACTCATCCTAAGAGAACCTGACAGGATTTTGTTGACATCGATAGCCATAATGAATCGTCAATTCTATCAAGACACGGCTCCTCAAGTATGGTTGCAAAATGCTGTTCTGTTAATTAAAATAAACATCCACCGCCACGTCTTGCACCGCGCCTATTACGGAACATATGACAACCTAAAACACTTAGTTGCTTGTTTGTAGTCTCAGAGGTACATCAAGCTTCAGTGGCCAGAATAATGCAAGGACTATATAAGAAGATGGAAGATCTAGTAATTGTGCATTCACCTGCAATGAACTGAGTGCGTTTCCCATATTCGACCTCCTTTTTAGACATTTAAAAATGTTCACAACGGAAGGGTCTGTGGTTTGGAGACTTTGGTGACGTCGCCTGGTCTGATGGTGTAATAGTGAACGTATCAGTGACTGATGGAATGTTGCCTGCGTCTGGGCTCACGACAGAAAGTGTTGGAAAAGTTTTAGTAAAGTGTGTTGGAGCAGTGGGGATATGGGAGTTGGACTGGGCGTGGAAGGTTTTTTGAACGGTGTGTGACCTACTACAAAAGAGTAAGGTTAAAATGAATTGGTCATGTCCACATGCATGTTGCCAGCAAAAGACTCATGAGCTGCATTTAGCTGACCATTCATAGTATGGGCGTCCTTCGTATTAAAAGGAGTGTTAAGCATGGGGCAAGCAGCTCTGGTGGTAATAATGAGGTTTCAGTCGGGTCTCGCTTTAAAAGATGTGTCGTGTAAGAGATTTATATTGTTGGGAAGACGCCTAACATTAAGAGTTGGTAACAGATATATCCTCTTTTCACTAGGTGTAGGTTTACGTTCACATGCTTAAATTTTCCCTTGTAATGCGGAGGAGGTGAACACGAGCGAGTTGCAGGATAGCGAATTGAGGGTGGTTTATTTAAACCGGTGTTTCACTGGTGGCCGGTTGTTGAGTTCCTTTGGGATGAGCTTAAAGTTGCAATGCCGGCGTGTTTCTGATTAGTAAATATTCGGAGCCCTATTTTGTCTGATCCAGCTACCGCGCAGACGGGTTGAAATCTAGAGATCCTGTTTGGTTTACTATGGGGACAGCTATTTACATGCTGCTGTTTGCTAGTTGACTCCTCTGCAGGGGCCGCCGTTTCGTAAGACAAGTTGTTGGAACTGTCAGGGTTCACTGTTAGATTAATCAAATCATGTCGTTGGTGTCTTCCGGAGGAGCATTTTCATCCTCAGGTGTGATGCAGCAAGACGAGGCTAAACGTTCAGCTGGACCCGATTCATTATTCCAAGACGTCAACGCACTTTGTTTGGATGCGTCCTGGGCCACACGCTTGTAGAAGAATGTGTTGCGAAATATGCGATTTTGACATTTCCCTCCAAGTGGCGCTCTATCGTGCAAAATTATTATCAGTTTCGGGGAGGTTCTGGACTTGATAACGTCATCACACTGGATGAAATGCCTCGCAATCGTTTCACTCTGAAGTTTGAACAAAAGGGGGCAGCAGATCTTTTGAGTCTTCTTACGTAGGTGAATGCGCGAATGTGAATGCACGTATGTTGTTGGGTTTATATAGGTACTCCTCGTGAGTAGCTTTTTTATGCCATCCAGATGAAGCTTATTAGGCACATTCAATACGATGGCATTGTATGATCAACGCATTCGTTTCGCGATTTCTGTTGTCAACGTGTTGAGAAACATGGTTGTGCTCTATACGTTATCCACTTCGGGACTTTCCGGCGCTCTGAACATGTAAGGTAGGGAGAAAAGATTTTCCTTTAGGGAACCAAATACATTGTAGCTTGATTTCAGTTGAGCAAGCTCAGTTCCCAGCCCAGATAACTTACCAAATAGCTCCGCCAATATATTGTCTAGGAGGATGGAGCAGTTCTTAGTTTGAGGGGTACCGGCGGGAACCATGACTTCATTTTCATCCCCTTTGAAGGCAGCGTCTTTGGAAGGGCCTATGTGTGGTTGTTTGGTGCAAGTGGTGGTTTGGTCACCACCCTGTCCACCAGGTTCCCCTCCGTGTCAAACAGGAAAGAATTCTGACCCAGAAGATTCAGTGTAGAGGATGTGATATTTTCTATCCACATTTTCCCTGTCACCAGCATCGATGAGAACTGATGATCAGCTTTCAAAGCCGGAATTGAGACAAACATGACCAGTTTATCCCAGGTTCATTAACCTTATAGATGGTAAAGGTGAATAGAAGTCGCTGGAAAGTGTGCTCAATGGTTCAGAGACCGAAAGGTATAATCAGAAGTTTCATCAACTCCTCCGGAGTATATACATTCGATATGGATATAACTACCTTCTCTCCTAGTATTTGCTGGTAGGCGCAGACGAAATCGATTTTGCTTAGTATTGGCTTATCAGCAAGAATGGTATCAATACCTTGAACGTGCGGCACGTAACAACCATCGCAGACAACGACAATGTTCAACTAACGGTCGTCTGTGCGGTGTGCAAATGCACCTCCATTGTCACTGATACCATTTCAAAATGGAATTTTCACGGATATTCTCAAAATAGGAATTACTTTGTGAGCATCAAGCGTCAGTTCCTGACCTGAACTATACGGAGTTTGTCGGGTGCCAGGTTATGTGGTTGTTGGAAGACAAGCGAACTTCTCACGTTGATGTGATGGAATACGGTCGTAATGACCACAGGTAGCTTGTCCGACAAACAGGCCAAACTTGAACATTCGTAAGGAACGTTTCGATGTATGTCATCACCTCTTGCTTGAACAAGCAGCAACCTATAAACAGGGAACAATTAAAACTGCTTGTGGTCGACATCTTGCTGAAGGATCCTGAAAGTTTGCGACAAACACCGTCGACAGTTAATTTTATGTTCCCCAGAAGGTTGATGCCTGTAAGATATTGTATATATTTTTACATTTCGCCATACATTTACATGCAGTCTGTATCGAACAGCCACAGTCGATTTAAAGGGTTGCGGCGGCGTCGCGTCCCTTCGCGGTTTGCCCCTAACCAACTAAGAACACGCAGTCCTGTGATGCCACACCAGTCATCCCTCGTTTATTTGTGCCAGTGAACTCCACACGCTCGGCCCCTAACAGTCTCCATCGCATCTCTGTTCCCAGGATTTCTGTCAATGTCAGGCTGATTTCAAACCGATTAGTATGTCTCAACCTGCATGAGGGCATACAAGAATAGGCGGGAAACGTCACCTGATCGTTAGTGTAGCGAAGCCCACTGACATGTATTCACGGCCACCGGCACACTGGTCGAACCGGAGACACGTTTTAGTCATGTTCTATCTGAAACATTCCGGTAACTGCCGTATCCGAAGGGTCATCGATATATCTTGACGTACGTTAACCGTTTCACCAGATGGTTGTTTGCAACTTATAGGCGAATACCAAAACAGTCGTGCAAGAATTCACGGACGGGTGGATTCCAAACTATGGTGTTCCAACCAGTGTAACCACTGAGAGAGACATACAGGTTTAATGGGCGCTGTTCAGAGACCTCAACCAGCTACTCGGGGCCGACCACATCAAAACTGCTGCATACCACCCGGCAGCAAGTGGTCTGGTTGAACGCTTTCATCGTCAGCTGAGCGCCGCGTTAAAAGCCCAACTAGACCCCCGCGTTGGACCGATCACTTGCCGCTTGCAATGCTTGGAACTCAATCGATTGTTAAAGAAGACACTGATTGCATACGCGCAGAATTGGTTTAGAGTATGACACTTTGACTCCCTGGTAAACTGTTCTACAAGTCGAACGCCGGGCAAACTAATTTTGACACTATCGCATTTGCGCAACACTTGAAGTCATCTATGGCAAAAACCCGACCGCTGCCCACCAGGTTAAACACAAAACAGGATCAAAAGCAATCCAATCTGGACTTCGTGATTTTGTTTTCATTCGTGTCGACAACGTCAAGGCACCTCTTCAAAAACCACATTCCGGAACATTCTGTATGATTAAACGATTCCCCAAGTTTTGTAATAAATTGAAGTAGATCCCACGATAGACTGAGTACTGACAGAGTTAAAGTTGCTTGTGTCGAACCCCACTTGACCTCTTCAACCGCTTGTGAAGCCGATCGCACTCTTAGTGACACACAGTCTACCCAGGCCATATGTAACAAACAGCCCGTACCTCCTCAGTTCAATCCAGAAACCCTTGCCGATCTACCATGCATTCGCTCAGGCCGGACGGTCCAATGACCGACAACTTTAAAAAGAGTAATGCGCTTAACATGTCCTCATTTTTATCGAGTTTTCACTCTCTTAACGTTCTAGGGGAAGTTTTATAAGATATTGTGCATATTTTCATATTCCCGTTTATTTTTACTTACAGTCCGCACCAGTTGTCTTTGTAAAAATTGAACATCATTTGCGTGAATTGATTCGACTTTGCAGTACACTTTGATGGACTCGCCTGGTCTCCTTGGTGCTCCTGCTTAGCCTGGATCGGGATTGCCTATATTGAGCTATTCGACGACTGTATTGTGAACTGACTATGCCCGTTTATGTACTTGTATAGGGCTAATCCTTTACATGCCAAGATGACACCTGGTACGTCCGCGATGATTTACACTCAAAGAACCTCACACCGCGGAATTAACTCTAGTCAAAGGAAGAGGGGCACCAAATTTAGGTAATAAGGTTTCACCGACAGCTTAAAAATTGAACGGTGATGGGCAAGGTGTATCTTTTATTCAGGCAGCTGAATACTGATGCATGAGCGATTGTGTACTAATAAAAGCGACCAACATTTATTATCCGGGCGCGAAAAGTAAGTTACTAGCAGAATGGATGCTAGCCACAAGTGTCGCCATGACTTGCTGGCGATCACGATTCACGAGCACATGGAGAGATTGTACGGTTCAAACACTCTCGCCCTTCGGTTCCGATCCCGTCGTGATAAAAACGGTGTCCTGTTCATGCGTGTGATCTAGGAAGAATAAGCCTGTTAAAAGCGGGGCGGGACCGGTGAGCTTTCAGGGCTTTGATGTCTAGAAGGTGCAAGCACACTCTACGGGTAATTTTACGGTTGCAAACATGGAAAATGCAATAGTGTAACCCATTTTACTAGAGACTGAGACGTTGTAGGATTCACGAGGTGAAGACCGCCGATTAATTACTTCAGTCGCCTTCTTCTGGATGGACAATGCATTCTGAAAATAATTGTGTACGCAAGACTAAGGGTCGTATCGCAGCAGTCTAACCACCAGATCCACGATGAGGGGCGCAAAATGTGTACGCAACATGGTAGTTACTCGTGTAACTGGCACTCAAACTAACGATACGTAGAGCTGGAAGTTTAGCAAAAGGTTAGCTAGCCAGTCTTCTGTGTAGTCTGGATGTGTCTGGGGACTCAAAAATGAGAAAGATTTGTCTTCGCCTTCACATCACCGTGTTTCAGTTCGGTAACCTGTCTGTCATATAACACGGTCACAGTGAACGGTTTCTGCTGCTGAGAAATAGCCGGACTTCGACATAAGACTCACTGCTGTGTGCTTGTGGATATACAAGTAAAATCAATCAAAACGAACAAGTGGGAACACTGAAAATAACCTATGGTAACTACGAGTTAACCAACGACACGATTTTACGGAGGACGCCTTATAACAAGTTGACATATAACATATGTAACGCCTGCCAAACCTTATTCAGACACCCAGTTGGCTTTGAACAATTCCGAACAACCGGCCACCGCACAGCCACCAGTTGTTGGGTAGAACGTTTTGCCGTCAAGTTAAAGCCGCCATCCTAGCTTCGCAGACCGATTCGAACTGGTCAGGAAATCAACTACTCAGTTTACTTCACACCCGCAACAATATTGAGGAATACACCGGCTACACTCCAGACGAGCTTGTCCAATGCAGTATTTCAGGCCTGCCAAGCGAAATGTCCACGGATTCTAGAACCAACGGCCAGATAAACGCAGCTTCCTACGTTTCATGGTTGGAACCGCAAGTACACGAGCTCAATTCAGCACTGACTAGAATCGTTCTTTGGAAGACTTCGTGTCCGTCACAGCTGACTCGCAGAAGTCCATTGATCCACAATATGGTGGTCCGCTTAAAGTACCCGAACGGAAGGACATGCAATCTACCCTTAACAACAATGACACTCACTATACAATGAGCGTCGACTGCTTACAAGTGACCTACGTATATCATTTTAACCTGCATCCGTCTCGTCTGCCTGTGACTACCTAGTTGTCCTGTCCCTAACTTTCAAACGAGTCCATTCCACAGCTTCCAGGAGCAGTTTTGGAGTCCTTACATCCACCGACCATATGCAATCTTTTCACTCCCCTCATTTCAAACACGTTGCGAATGGTTGCGTATACCTACCGACTGTTTTTCGAAGTATACTCGTTGTTGTCTCTCAATCTCTTTCCGAACTTCTCATAATCTGACCAACGCATTATGAATGGGGTTCTATAACGTTTGTATAGCGTTTAGTGCTTCATAACCTTAATTGTTTTGCATCTTTGCCGTTCTCAAATTTACATGTAAGCCCGGCACATAAAACGTGTGAATCGAAGATCGTTAGACGTGCGTCCTGTTTTCCAATCTGGGTTCTGTGTTTTTATTTTTGCAGGGTTAAACGCTGAGATAATGAACTGACCATTTCGGTATATTTCTGGATTCACTTGTCTCCACGATTACTTCCGCTGTGGAGTCAAACTTGTTCTGTAATGGCACAACGGGGCAAAGCAACTTGAAATACCCTTCCCGAGCGTGGTGGGACTTCATACGAATGCACCATCATGAACTAATGTGGATCAGTTCCTTTTAATTACATCCTTTTTTGTTTGGCGTTCGCTACCAGGCCGTAGACGATTTCGATCCACTACAACAAACAAGGATTACCCTCTGTAAAACGTGTTGAACGATTTTCAGCTAGATACGAAGAAACCCCTTTATGGCTGGACTTTACTGGCACTTTCTATCAATGCTCGTCAAGATCGCCCGTCCCCAAGTCTTTCTTTGTTTTCTCGGCTTTTCCGGTATTAACCACATGGGTTACGTGTCAGTCATACAGAATCATTCTTTCCCACAAGGGAGCTGTGAAGCGTTGCCATAGGAGACGCTGCAGATGATTTGCTGGTAGCTAAGCCATATCCAGTTGTATACCATCGGCTCCCGCTGTTTTTGGAGACCCAGTGATCCTAGGCTCCCGTCATTCTCTTTTTCCGAAGGATTGTGGCGCTAATAATTTCGGTGAACACCCGGAAAAACTGTAGAAGATTTGCTTCCGCCTGCGGCCAGTTCACCCTTCTTTGTCAGAATAGACCATACTTCTTGTCTGCGGCAGTCTTTAGATGGCAAGCACAGTTGCAAACGCTTTGAAGATGACTGTGATCTACACACAATGCCAGCTTTGAAGCAGTACATTCCAGGACATTAGACCTTACTTTCCTACACGCCCTGTGAAATAACCATTCATCATGGGTTTCTTTTTTTATAGCAAACTTTCCGAAAGTTATCTGGCTTGATAAGCCCTCTGCTCGCAGTCGGTCCCTACCAACGTATATGATTGCAAACTGTTCACGGTACCAAAGGTGTCAGTTGATTTGCGAGTTCATTAGGCCCCATTTTGGTGATTTTTCACTTATCCTCAGGTGGGAAGTATGCACCCTTAAAGAACAAATGCATGTTCGACGTCGCCTCAAAAAAAGATAGCCATTGGACTGGAGCTAACAAGAAACTTCTGCAGATGTCTTTTCCTCCAAAGGACTTGAAGGCTCAAAGCACGGTGGTCGTTCGTTCCCAAAATAAGTCAGACTTTTCAGATTGAAAATGCCCTCCTCGTATTTAATGTCTTGATGAACCAACACAAGTGGTGTGTGCCATTACCGGAATCGGATGGTAGAGTGAACGTGTAGACTTGAGGATATATCGTGTACTTCTGCCAGGAACATTCCTTTGACCGGGCACTATGGCTGTTTCATGGGAGGTTGTAGTACAGGCTGTTACTGGCTTTGCCGGATTACTGGCTAAGGCGTCCAGGACATTTAGCAGATCCGTGCACCCCTCAATGCTGCACAGCAACCGCCCATAAATGTTGATGATGATGGGTCTTTCACTATTCTTTATGTAACAGGTGAGTGTGTGCGTCTTGAAGTAGTCTGTGGGAAGATTGTTCCTCTTCGTTTATATCGGCTGTTCATCAACCACAAGAGACCCCATCTGCGCGACCGGGACGATTACACTGGGACCGCTTGTTGGAGTGCACAACTGTAGTTAGATAGCCGGACTACTTTCGTCATGTGTGTCTTTCTCAAAGACAGCTAATGTGTAACGAGGCGGTGTGGGAACTTCCGAAGTCACAGTCCGCGCAACTCAACTATTCACAGTCCGCTCGTTTGTCGGCTAAGGCACATAATAACAAAAACACTAGTGTTTATCTTTCAGCGCATTAATATAAGAGATACTCACGTAAGCGCAATCACCGTAGATCGTTACAGGCGAAACAGATGAATAATTATAGCATAACTTGGCCGATATGAAAATCTACCAGCAAAAGACGCGTTGTCTGAAGGAAAAGAATTGCAGTTTATGAAACCTTGGCGCATGCCCCTGGAAAAAATATAGTCCACACGTTCCACAAGATTACATCCAAAGATGTCAGGTTGCCCCAATATAATAGGTTTTCCACTTTCCATGCATTACACAGTAGCTCCACAACACCCTATCCTTCTATCGAAAGCTTCAACGATACTAGCAACCACATTTCTAACGTATTTTCCCCTCTAAGTACATCATCACATTATTATATAACTAGCACAAAGGATATACATCCTCACTCACCTATAATGAACGTTGTCAAACACTTGGTACTGATTCACTCTGGTTACGAAGACTGAAGGTGAATGTTACAATTCTGTATAAACTGACACACTCGGACGCCATCACCACAGCGTTCGCAGTTCATTTCCAACAGGGTTTCAGATATGGTATCAGAAATAAGATTTCCACTGTGCCAACTCTGTTAGCACGCAAAAAGATACCAGCCAACTTCTTTATTGTAAAATATTCCCATATTTGGAATAGACCTCCGAATGAAATCAAAGCCTGTAACAACATTCAGCATTTTAAAAGTGGCTTGAACAGATTCCTTACATCATCAAGCATAATGTCAGTCTTTAAACTTTGTATATCTTCTGATGACCTTTTTGAATGTGGTCCAGATAACGTTTAGCCATCAGCAGGATGAACGTATGTACCCATCTTTACCAACAGAGTCCCATTTAACACAGCTTGCCTGCAACTGTTTACTGTTTATCCGTCGATTACTCACAACCCATCTAGTGTTTGTTTCATTACACACTCACGAAACCATATCATTGTATTCGTGTGTTGTTTTCTTATGCAGAGTTGTACTTAAACCAAAACATAACAAAATAAGGGCTATATATCAGATATACACCTTTCCACATATATATATGTCCATTTGTAATAACCTGTTCACCTTGGTAATCATTCAGGCTATAACTAATGATAGACAGTATTGACTGTTTAGTTGACCAACGTAAAAAACTCTCCACAGAAAACTTTTCAAAAAAATCTCCCTCGTTCACCTTATATAACATCATTATAACTTCAATTCACATCATGCGTTGTCTCCCCTGCCTCAAACCCTCCCCATTATCCATTAGTAACTGTTGCGTACCATGAAATGTTTATTTATTCTACTTTAAACATTGGCCTTGTAAAACAAACTGACGTCAAAAATACGCAATAAACCCATTGAAATCTCAGTTCATGTTGTGTTGTCTTTCCTGCCTCGTATTCATCCTCGTTCATCACTTAGTAATCCTTATGTTCTAAGAAATATAGATCCTTGCCTAATCATTAACTCTATAAAACAAACCGACGTCAAAACTTCGAACGGAGTTCTGATTATCACGTGATAATCGGTCTAGAAGTAGTTTATAGTTACCCAATAATCGCAGAATACCATAACAATTATTTGCCAATGTTATATACTTTATTGGAAAAACACAAAAATATTCATAGCGCGTGAAATTTTTGTAAAAAAATATAACGTTTACATTAATCTTCATACTACATGTGATTACTTCATATTTTCCTATTTAACACATGAAATTGCGCTCTTTTTCTTATTCCCACGGGCATTCATAATGCAAAGGAAATTTTTGCGATGAATGGGTACCCGAAACCCCGTATTGGCCGGGCGATTAGTGAGATTTTCAACTTTTCAACGCTTTTCAGCGGTCACCGCCGTCCCGCGCTGAAGTCTGCTCAATTCTTCGCCTGATTTTGGAATTCCCCCCTCCCTCGTCCCAAATGAATTATTTCAATATTTTACCGATCGAAGTTTCTTCAAATAACGGCGAAATCTTTCGAAGACACATTTGCACGTATTCCCCAAAGTGACCTTGAAATATTTGAAAAGTCGTCTTGTAAAAGATAAATTAGTGTAACATCTCATTTTTTGGACTGAATCTTTGAAACAGACTGACTTCTTTTCTCATGTGTAAATCGAACGTTGTAAACTTTGATTATTTTCATTCTGATCACGTCTTCAGTTTTCATCAGGTTTCATGTTTCTTTTGTTTTGTATTCATTTGTTGCTTTGTACCGCAAGTAATTATCTGTCATGATCGCACACCCCCGAGCGTGCTTCTCACAAATGCGTTGAGAAATATATATTATTATTATGATTTAGCTTTAAAAAAGTCATGTATGGGCTAATAGTTGAAATAGTTTAAGGCCAAGCCAGAAAATATGTGGTAAGTCGCCCTCGACTGTCTCTTGCGATCTGGTTGGTTGATGCTACCAATGACAGTCACCTGAACTTGGAGGTATTAAATAAACTTTTTTCACTTCCTGTTAAACTATATTTTTAAATTTAATCTACTATAATCGTGCATCAGGTTTGAAAGGGAAATAACAGTTTGCATTTTTGTGAAGTCTGAGAGCGTATGTGTGTATTGTGGGCGGTAAAAATCAATTTGGAAAACTTTGTGATTTATGTGAAAGTCCCATCTAACTCTTTTGCTGTTGCACAAGGCTTCATTCAGCTAGTTCAGTTCGACCACGAACTCTTCAATCTCTCGGTTTTCGTCGACAAACAAGTTCAGATTTTAAATTTCTCCAGTGACACCCGTTCTGTATGCTTAACTGTCCTATCTGTATCCCCAGGTCATTTAATGTATATGATCGCTGTATTTGGGGTGGCGTAATTTCCTCTTTTCACCGTGCATTCAAGTTTATTCACAGTGGGAACGGCCGTGATGAATCACGTTGTGTTGATTGATTAATTCGGCTTTCGGTGGATTGATCTGTTTTATCCCACTCAGTCTGTCAGAGGGCAGCCATGTGACCGAACTTCCATACGTTATCTGAATTGTTTCTTGGCGCTTGCCTTCTGATGTCCTATTTAACGCGATTGGTTCTAGTGCTGTGGCTGACGTATATGATCGTCTCGTTGGACTTTTTCCGCGTCCCGTGGGCTGTGTGCGGTAATCGTTTCGCCCAAAAACTGTGGAGCCTCTGTGGCCTAATTTTGAACCGTTCTTCAAATAAGTGGGGGTTGTCGCGTCTCTCCTCCTTCTCGGTTTTGGGTCAAGCTACTGAGGTTGTAATGAAACGGGCTGTACAATACTTCGTGAGACTACTTATAGGTATGCTTTTCTTGTATTGCCAATAATCATTTTGGGAGATTTATGATTTTGGATGGGACCAAATTTTGAAAAGTCATGCCTTTGGCTGAAATCGAACCAGCGGCAAAATCACAATTCGAGAAATCCGGCTGAGGCAGTCAGTCTTCTAGTTTATTTGGTGGATTCCATGTGAGGTAGAGGGACGGATGGGTAACCGAGTCTAAAGGTGAAACTTCCGAGCTTCCGACACGAATTCGTAGCTCACCTGGTAGAGCTTTTGCCGCTTTTGGGCCCAGTATTTTTGTTGCTGGTCCGAATCCAGCAGGAAGCATGAGGTTTCACTATTGAGTTTCTACTAGAATCAATTTTGTGTCGAATTGCAATTACAGGATCATGATAATTCGCCCAACTGTGTTCGCAACGAAGGATTCAGATTTTGTTGGGAACAAATCACCCCAACAAATCTATCCGTAATTGTGCGCGAATGTAGCATCCTCGGTCTCCGTTTCTTCCACATTATGCTTCTTTCACCACCGTGGAATTTTCTTTTTCATCTGCTTACCAATCTCACTCGCAGCAAGTGTGCCCTGGGACCTGTATCACCTATGGACGCACGTTACTTGCTTAGGTGCGTAATCGAATGCCTTCACGTTTCATCACCTCTTGCATGTTACCCTTGAAACGAACGTGACTATTCGGCCAGGCCGTGGTGATGACAGAGGGACATTCTTTGATTTTCTACAGGACGGCCACTACGTTTCAGTCCTTGCTACGCAGGTCAGAGGACGGCAACACATGAAAGAGGTTATTGATACGTCGTTACAAAATGACATCCGCGAGGGAAACTGTATAGCAGGAGCCAAATGGAGTGATGTATGTATATATGGTCAGATAGCTGAAAAACGCTCTAAAGTAGCAACCTATATGGAAAAGGGTGTGGTTGCAGGTTACGCCCATTTGCATCCCCTTTTGTTTCCTGTGTTAGTGTCCATTCTATGGAAGATTGCCCTACTGAGCATGAGGGTCTTTCTTATTTTACTACCTTACTCATCGTTTATGCAGTGGGATATTCCTACACCCTCCCTTTAATGTTTCTAGGCCTTAATAATACAAATTCTTTAAATCGATTAAACTTTGAGGGTGAGTAGCTCCTCTTGTTTCGTTATCTATTGGCTGGAAGTTCCTTTAATCCGGTTATTGATTTGTGTGGGCATCTCGAAATCGAATCACCTTTGTTTGTGAATTCTTTCCGAATAACTGATTACAAACTAAATTTTATAAGCCAGACAACCGTCTTGCCGGTAATATGCCCAGAGTAACCTATCCTCGGTTTAACATGCAGTGTGGCAAAAAGATGTTGACCGGCATTCAATGTGACATATGCGATCAAGGTTGGCATCAATCGTGTGCATCGATAGCTATATACATAGCTATATATACATATATATATACATAGCTATATACACTACACGGCATAAATTCTGACCTGTACAAAGTCTGTGTAGAATGTAGGGCTAGAAGAAGAAAGTCGCTTAGTCCTTCAGACAGATCGGAATCGGCGATAGTATTCCAAACAGCTAGACGTACGGCAGCCGTTCCCCATGCCAAAGTGCCAAGCAAACCCGGGATACGGCTGTTGCGAAAACCGTGGCCAAACAGCACGGATTCTCGAGGAAAGGTGAGCGCACTGCGGTGGCCTACTGCAACCAGCCCGTACGCCCCCTATTTGCGGGCGGCTCACTTGGGCGCTCAACGCCAATTATGTCAATAGTAATACGCCCTAAGAACCACATCTTGATCTCTGAAAAACCCCAAAATAACAATGGGGCTGCTCAGGGATCACAAAGCAAAATATTAGTAAAGCCACAGGATCTTGAAAACCAGTAGTGTTGTTGCTAAGTGGGTGAACGAAGGGAGATTGCACGACACCCCCAAATAGCCTCGTGTACGTAAGCCCAAGCAGCTCGACTAACGTCAAAGCGGTGCTCGCACGGATAGTGCACCACGGGTGCTATCTCCGTAACGTCACGGCCAACCTACGAAAACATATGAACACAGTTAGACGACTACAAATTATCTAAGAGGTAACCTAAAATCGGCCGGAAACATAACTATCCACGCCCTGAGTCGGACATACAGCATCCTAAACACAGATCTTCCGAAAAACAATAATTTCTGAGTGTTCTGCGAAAAGTCAAACTACTCGAAAAGACGGAATGACGCCGAGCGCATAGCTCCGGTAATTGCACTTTACCTACGAAACAAACGAATGGTTTGAGACCGCTCCTAGTCAGATTTCGAGACCGCAGCGTTTAAGATCTAGTACTAGCTGAAGTTGACACGATAGCTCAGAAGATGCCTGGCATCAAAGTCGCAGAAGACACAACCATGCTTCACATGTCTGACCCATACACGGCGATATCGGCTGCACCGGAAATCAAAAGCTAGCGAGTTTCGACACAAACCTTGGTCAGGAAGCAAATCACAGCTCCACGGGAGCAAGGCGATGTAACACTAGTTTCGGAGGGCCAACCACCGATAAGAAAAATGGGTTACCCCAGTCTAGTTCATATCCTTATATCCAAAAAACGAATTGATCACGCGAGGGAACCTCCGATGGATTAGATGTCATCAATCTGCGAAGTATTCAGAAGGCCAGATCGCCAGGGCTGAAATGCGTGTTGACAAGTGTATGCAGTCTGATCAGTAAGATAGACGAGCTGCGAGCAACGGCTCACTCCATAAATATATGCTTGCTCAAAGAAACATGGCTCAAAGAAGAAATAGATTCGGTGGATTTGGAACGCGGACTCTAATGGTATCGCAGTGACAGGAACAATAAAGTTGGAGGCGGTTGCCTATTATCGATCGAAAGTTCTATAGGGCAGTCATCCGCGAACTGTTACTGCGGTTTCGTGAGTGCTCAAACGGCCGTTAGCCTTCTACATGAAGATTTGCAGGGGTGTATCGATATCCGGGTGCAAAATCAGAGGAAGACGAAGCGTTGCTGAAACCATTCTGGTCGGTTTGCCAACCAGGCTGTCACATGCTCCGTTTGGGGATTTTTCTGTACCTAAAATCCACTAGCGATAAGGATCTGTTAGGAGTGGAGGTTCTGATCACAAATTACTTAACCTTCTCAATAATTTCACACTAACACAGCATGTTAGAGTGGCCACGAGATTCCGACCTTGCCAGCGAGTCTCAACACTCGACTTAGTGATAACTCGTCACAGCAATAACGTCACTAACGTGTTGTCTGCAGTACCAATGGGGAATAGTGAACACTTGACTTATTTCCTGCTCCAGTATTCCATATTAATGAAGCAGACAAAACGCGGAACTTTTTCACGGGTTCGAAAAAAATGCTGATTTTGGGAGCCGATAGATTAACCTGGAACCCAACAGTTTCCACAGAAAACATCAATTGTTTGTGGGCAAACTACGCTGAAATCCTCCGGGCTTTTACAGATAGAAGTGGCCCTCAGGGACAAGTCGAAGGAAGGAGTCGTGGGCTATGAGTTCGCTCCAGAGTCAAGAGAAATTTCCAAAGAAATATGTGGCTTGGAAGGCCTGTATTTGGCAAAAAGGACTTAAAAACTTCGTGATATACGAAAAGCCTCGAAACGAAATAAGTAAGGTAGCAAGGTATTCTTGCTCGGCTTATGACCTCAACGTAACTCGCGATACGACAAGAGCCCCAAGAGGTTATATGGTTTCGCTCAGCCCAGGCCCTCTCTAGGAAAAGAAATTGGGACCACACTTTCCCATAGGGGGAGATTATATCGATTGAAAAATGCATACAGAACACGTTCGTGGCACAGTTTCAAGGTGTTTATCGCTCAGAAAACGGAAAACCTGAATCTTGCTCTAACATCGCCGGCGTCACCATGGTTGATCAGAACATTGCGCCACATGAAGTCGATATCTGAGCTAAATAGCACAAAGTCCAAAGGACCCGACCAGGTCCACTCGGTCATCCTAAAACCTCTGATCAGATTGCTGGCATGGACTTTTGTCCAACTGTTCAATCTCACATTAGAAATAGGAGGTAATTGTGAGGAACCAGTTACAAGCCATTATAATCCCTATCTTCAAAGATGGTAACCGACCAAAGGTGGGAGGTTACAGACCAGTAAGCCTGGCTAGAGTCGTCAGTAAAATCTTTGAACGCATATTACGAGAGATGTCCGGAGATTTCCCTTCGAACAAATATTTTTCAAAGCTCCTCAACACGGCTTTCTGAAAGGTAGGCCTTGTCTCACCAATCAGCTGAGGCTCTTAGACACTGTCATGGAGAAGCTGGACAAAGAGAAAGTGGTAGAGATATGCTATCTACATTTCCAGAAAGCCTTCGATTCTGTGGACCACGAACTTTTGGACTGGAAGCTACGGGAAGTTGAAATACCCCCTTGATTCTGTGTTTGGATCCAGATGCTTCTAATTGGAAGATCGCGCAGGGTGAGAGGAAGCTAATTTAAATACTTCATTTCTGTATTCCTGGAACCATCATAATTGGCGTCGCGGACTTCCGTAAATTTCTATGATGGATTCGTCCACTTGAAATTCTCAATATTCATAATTCGTCGAGAGAAATCAAGGACTATTTTGAACGCTTCGAAATATGGTGTCTGACGGGCAAAAAGATTAACTCGGAAAAGAAAGCCGCTCACTTCCTCACTGTAATTGGCAAAAATGCGCATAGCTTGGTGAAAAGCTTGTCATTTCCTGGTTCAGCAACTTCTACTTCTTACGAATCCTTGAGGAAACTGCTGCTGTCACATGTCCAACCTATAAACTTTGAAGCGGCCGAACGAGCTAAATTCCATACGCTCGTGAGAAAAGAAAATCAGGATATCGGACAGTTTATTCTCGAAATTCACACTCAACCTGCTCGGTGTAAGTTCGGAAACCAATTCAGACTCAACTCCTTGACCGTTTGGCTGTTGGAATAAATTTGTGTGATGTACAACAAAAGCTTTTACTGCTTCCGAACTCCAATTTCCAGCCAGCTAGAACACTGTGTGCAGTATTAGGATGTCGAAGCTGCTTTGAAAGATGAGCCGATGGTATTATACAACAACAACGTGAGGCGAACAGATGGCCAGCAAAGGCGGTTGTTTAAAAAAGTAAATATTCGAAATGCAATTGATGATAATCACCATACATCTGATTCAAATACTACCCGACGGTGGGATTACTGTAAGTCATGTAGTAGCGAACACTTTCGATTGACTTGTCGATTTCGCAACGCTAAGTGCCACAGATGTGGTGAAATCGGGCACATTCAAACCATTTGCCATAGTTCAAAGTCCTCTTTAACACATTCCAGTTGCGACGATGACAACTTGAATTCTGACTCTCAACCTATTGTTCTTACTGTGATTTCTGCCAATTCTGTTGATTGTACGCACCATAAAACACAGTCGTTTACTGTTGACGGTGGTCCCCAACATTCCTTCATCGTTGACACCGGTAGTATTGAACTCTTTATTTCTGTCGCCTGCGTTAAGCGGCTGGAACTTACTGTTGTCTTGAAACCTACCAACATGTCTGCTGTTAGGCGTATTACTGGGCATGCTTCACCTATTCTTGGCGAATGTGAACTTTCACTCAGTTGTGCAGTCCGCAACTTATTCATGTTCATTTTTTGTTATTAATTCTGGTCCGTCCATTATCGGTCTTAAGTGTGTGAATATTTTGAGGCCCTCTCTCATATTGTCTGTTAAATCTTTTGGGACTGAAGGTTTGCGGTCAGTCACTGAAGGACCACCTACAATCGATCCGGCACAGACAAGAACTATTGAACGTGTGAAAAAGAAGCAACGCCAAGACAATTGCTCGGACTTTCATTTGAACTGCAAAGGATGTGGTAATTGTTAGTAAACATATTTCTCATTACTGTTGTTTTATTACATTGCTGACTAGAAGTTGTACAATCGTGCTCCAGAGATAACTTAATTGTTATGCCTAGTTCAGTTGTTATTATAATTGAGCAGATTCAACCATTTCATTTATGTTTTCCTGGAACCATCACAGATTTACCATTGGAAGTTTTCAAAAGTCATGCCCTTGTTAATGTTTCTCATTCGACCCCCAGGTATATAATTAATGCACTCAGGTATCCAGATCATGAGCACTTTTGCTCCAACCGCCCAGTATGCTGCAGCCGCGACAAAAGCACGGCGTGCGTTATACCGACTAAAATCTGCGACCGCTAACCCATGTCCAGTAGTGTTCATTTAACCGTACTCGGTGATAGTTCACCCCAACTTGAATGGCTGCCCAAGCTTGGTCACCCTATCTCAAAAAGGACATAGCTGTCCCCGAAAAAGTGACAAATTTGCCGTAAATGTGTTCTGGCGTACGGAGGGTCTGAGATCCTAGGACCGGCTAAGCTCGTTGAACTTATTCTAGGTCGAACGCCGATGGGTGAAAGGAGACCTCACTGGAGTGTGCAAGACCACCCACCAAACCGGCACAAGTCCCTTGGCGTGAGTGTTCGTGATGCGTCAGGACAGAGATTTAAGAGGACATAGGTTTATGATCAAGAAAACAAGATCACGATTGACAGTTAGGCTTGACTTTTTCACCAACCGGGTAGTCAACTCGTGGAACAAATTACCTGCAAAGATCGTGGAGGCCTCCAACGTAGATTTATTCACAAGTGAGTCAGATAAATGTTGAAATAACCTTTTTACTACTTTGTACTAATCGAAAAGTGATTTTCTCTTGCTGTTCAAGGCAACCTGAATTTATCATCTGTTTCTTTTTCCCTACCAGCTGACCACTACCGAAAACGTCCTCACCGACAGAAAACGCAGTCTGGTCAATCTCCGGATCACACCAGTCAAGCATCAGGAGGTCAACACTCGCAGGCTTTCATCAAGCTCTGGATTTTGAATCGAAAATTGGAATTGAAGTAGCTGATATTTTTTTGAAGGTTGTAGGCATGACAATCTAATTACTGTGCAACTATCAGTAGCTGATCACTGCAGCACTTAACTGACGCACCGAACGTAGACGATATATTCAGAAGTTCTGTCTCGCTGATGTCTAGTTGGTGCAGTCAGTCTCAGCACGAGCAATTAGGAGCAGTTTGGTAGAAAATAAAATCATTTGTTTGAGCCTATAAAAATGCATGTGTACAGTACATATGTGCATGCTATAGGGGCAGAAAGAAAATGAAGTGTGCAGTAGTGCGAATGGATAATCATCGGTGATCATGGTTGTACACTGTCAGCATGCGTTCTCATATATTTCCATAATCGTATGAATAAGCACAGGAATTTATAGTTTGGTGCACGGCGCACTAAGTTGTTTTTCCCCAGGTACGAATTAACCAGACGCGAAATGCAGAAGGCCGTAGAGAGAAGAGACCGAATATTTATTGCACGAAATATACAGATGGTCTCTTATTGCGCTAGAAAAGGCACTGACACGTAAGTTAGCTAGAGAGGCTAGAGATCGGTCGTCAGCGAGCGATTGAACCGGATGTGTTGCGACACACGTATGCGTTCGAATTCGCGCCAAATTCACATGGCATGCAGACAAACAATCGGGCAACATGCATCATGCGAACTCTCTTAATAGCCTAGGTACAATATGTAACTATGGGTTTTGGAACTATTTTACACATCATACTGCAGGCAG
>LUCH01003252.1:0-36686 GCA_013368495.1 Paragonimus heterotremus | reverse complement strand
ATTAACAGACTTGCTGTGTTTGACCATCGTTGTCTCCGCCAATTGATCCATATTAAGTGGACTGATTGCTTGAGCAATGTGGCCGTTCGCCTGCGCGTATTCCGGAATGCTCGGGATGCGCGATCAATTGGTCAACTAATTACGTTGCACAGCTTGAGATGGTTGGGTCATGTTCTCCGTATGCCAGCTGATCGTTTGCCGTACTGAGCATTATATACTGAGACCACCAACAGTTGGGTGAAACCACATGGTGGTCAGCCAACAACGTGGTCACGAAATATGAAAACCCTGACTGCTTCACTGAACAGAGTGGGTAGGTGTCACCTGCCTGAATGGGGTCCTCGTGATCACTCAAACCGTTGGTAGAGACGCCATTCGAGATGGTGATGTGTCGCAGTCAATGGCGTACCTGTATCCATACCATTTCTAGTTCGTCTGCTTAGTCTTTTGTTAATTTTCAAACTTCCTAGTAGCGTTTCCTCCTAGGCTATTTCGCGTTACCGTTGAGATGAGCGGCGGCCCGAGCTACGGTACCTTTTGATCAGGCTCATGGCTGTTATGATGATGATGATTATGAAGATTCAGCCCTTTCATTTAGTGGTTTCATGGAAAAGTTCATGGGGGTTCCGCCGACTAGTAGAGTATTTCCTGGACTAGTTCTGAAATAATTGTTGTCTTTAATGTCCATCTCACCAAAATATAAAATATTTCTGCCACATCTTTGCTGATATTGCGAAGATCGTAGGAAGTCGTGATCGCGCGCGCATACTGAAATACCTGAAAACTATTCAGGAGTGATCAAGTGGATAGCAGCTACCATCGCATGTAAACAAGTGCAGCTAGCTGCTAACTGGAAATCAGACAGGGTTGTCTGGGTTTCCTGGCGAGGAATGGGAGAGGGAGTACGGAAAATTGGAGTTAGTGTAGGATTTAGGATTACTCACACGAGGTTTCAAAGTCTCACATCAGTGTCCAGAAACGACAAAGAGAGAGGCCGTTGCGTGTCGTGGAAATAAGTTTCTCTTCACGGAAAGCCGAGGCACTACTGTCGAGTACGTGAGGCCAAATTTAAAATATGTGCAAATCTTGAGTCCGCATGTGATAAAGAACACTAAGGTACTTGAAAAAGTTCAGGTATCTTTTGTGAGACTGCCAAAGTAAATATGGGGTAACTCGTATGAAGTGAGGTTGAAAAAATTCGATCCTTTCCTTTTTGCGCGAAGGAAGGTCAAAAGTGACCTGACGAATTTCGCCAAATTTCCTAGAGGCATCTCCGTACTGGAGGTGGAATCTTTGTTCAAACCACGTGAAAATCCATGCTCCCTTTTTCACTATTGTAAGTCGAGGACGACGACGACTTCTCTGTCGACTAGGGCGAAATCCGTTTGCAGGGTGACCAGTAGTTGAAACGTGCTTCCACAGAATGCGATATCCTCAGACAGAGTGTGATGATAGTCAATTGGAAAGTCAGTGAGTGCTGTTATTTCTTTCCCAAAACTTGTTTTGAAGACTTCCTTTACATTAGCTTCCTTCTCAGTATTGCTATTCTGGTAAACTTAGGCTAATCAGATTTTCGTCTTTATTTACCGTTAGTTTTATCCATTTGTTGCCATTTTCGTTTCATGTGCAGTGCTAGTCTTAATGTCTGACGGCGTTTGTCCTAGGGAATGAAATCATATCCATTCAATGCTCTTTCCAATGGGCGGTGTATAGGTGATAGTCATGAGTGTGTTCTGTTCGGATGGCACCAGCAGTTTGAATTGCTTAACGCGTTTCTATTTGCTAACCCGCAAGGTGACATGTTGAAGTACAAGATTTTCTTTCCTTGTTACTGCAGCACTAGAAGCCCTCAGAAGCTCAGTGATGCAAAAAAGGACAATCCTTATCTGAAACTGATTCGTCCTGGAAACCGAACAGAACATGGTTACTGAGTAAACGTACTGGAGGCCCATGCAACACACTAGAAAGCCTAACCAAGTATGTAATATCAAAGCATCTTATTAGTGGTTATCTTACCTCAGTGTTTCAGTATTAGTTCTTACTAAATCAATCAGGTTTGGCTAACATGCTACTCTCTGTGGTCGATCCGACTAGGGCTATGGACCGGATGCTTTTTCCCTGTAGGTTCGCTGAACCGTTTGACCGAATGCTTCACGGTTTACTCCTACGTAAGCAATGGACATACGACTTTCAGCTTAACATTCACTGCCGGATAGCCTCATTTCTAGGTAGTGGAACATATAAGGTTAAATCTTCCCTTGCCACCTCTTCTTTTGTACCCCTCTCGGCGGGCGTGTCCCTGTGCTCGATTCTTAGACAATTACTATTTCTTGTTCATATCAACAACTTACGGAGGTGATCCCCAGTAGCCCATCGCCGACTGAATTATAAATTTGGTACCCCCTTGGTCCCAGTGCTTATTAAGCTGTCTTGAAGTCGCCAAATCCTGGTCACAAGAGTAGTGTCTTCCCATTATTGACGACACGTGTGTATTCATGTCTTTTGATAGAGGGTTCAAAAACGTGTTCTCGAATCGTACTGCTCAGAAAGCTATGGTAGCTTCAAAATTGGACCTCAAGTAACACCTAAGAATCTGCCTGTTGTCCAGCCTATCTTTCGTTTACCATCGCGAAAAGGTAACTAGGAAGGGTTGATTTGTAGTGAACGTGTTAAAACGAACAATCTTCCGTATAGACATGAAAGCTTTCGAAGTCCTTTACGGAGTCTGTGCCCAACGTGTATTTGCGTGTGTTAATTCAATGCTTTTTACTGACGTCAAACAGCCTAAATGTATTCGGCCTGTTCAGCGGACTGTTACGAAAATGCTGTTGGGTCTTCAAAACGTTACGTACGTGTCTCAGTTGGAAATCGTCGATGCTTACCTACTGGAGTACCAACCTAGTTATCACTTATGTTTCTCCGGAGGCTTCTCAAAGATGGTCTTAACTTTTGCACACCACAGTTTGTTAGAGCACGGTAAACAGTTGTTCCAGTTGACGCCTGGACTTCTTGTCAGACACTTTTTTTCCTTACTGAATGGTGGCTCGTTGGAATGGGTCACAGCCATTCGTAGCCAATGCCCCTATTATGTTAAGGCTTATGGGGTTGTTGTATTCACATTTTTTTGGTCGGGAAGATCACTAGGATATACAGCCCTTGTTTATTCTGTTCCATTAGTTCTATCGCTGTTTTGATGGTGTCTTAATTTTAAAGAGCGGTTCTATACCGTTTTCCCTTGATTACTTCTCTAAAAAACGGTAGCCTGGCTGATATCGAATGACTTCCGAACCGACCTGGGGAACATGTGCTTTTCGCTTCTTACAAGCTTATCAATCAGTGAATAACTGAAAACCGAGTCGATACGTCCAACTGTGAGCCATGTATTTTAAGTTAACGCTCTTTTCTCACAAGAGAACGGAAGCTTGGATAGAGATTTGATTGGAAGTTTTTGAAATATGCCGGGATTCCTAGAGCTAGTGTATAGTGAATCACTCAGGATCAGGACTTCATATCGGTTGAGAGACCAATGTTAACCAGAATAATCTAGACTAGGTGCCATTGCTGAGTCCATGTGTTTATGCCAGAGGATTTTCAATAGGTGAACTAACCTCTCTAATTTAGTTGTGACCCTGTCGGTTGAACTCAGTCGGTAAGACAGCCGTTTTTCCAATATGGCTCAGGAAGTGCTCATTAGCCAACGGACACCCATTCCCCCCTGTAATTAATTTTCTACCTTATGATGCTTACTGTCTGTCTCTTTGTTTTAAACTCTCGAAAGGATAAGCTTGTTCGTCCTCGATATAGTAGTGCGTTCGCCAGAAATCGGACTCTCCCCCTTGCAAAATTTAGCTCGAAAAATTTAAGTCCCGAAATACGGCAACTGTCTCCGTATTTGCTCCCAGGACAGGCCAAAAGATGCCCGCAAAAAACAGCTTTGTTCTGCTCCAAAACGTGTGCGACAAGACAAAATCACAAAGTATTTATATGGTGCCTGATCACCTAAAACTATTCCGGAATCATAAAATAGAAAGATAATTACCGGCAAAAATAGTCAGGGTCACTAAGCCACCAATGAGTACAGCGGAATAAAGGTCAGATGGGTAAACTCTAACCACGGTTACCTTTTGACAGTTCTGGACAGTCCAGCCCATCCTGATTGGGTTAATAGTTTTTCTTTAACACGGAGGCGGTTTTGGACGGGAAAAAGATGGACTCCATAACACTCTTCCATACACACATCATCCCATTTGCTCTTATCCCCTTTGTTCCTCTCATCATTTAAATCTTCCGTGAGGGGACAACAGTCAGTTGACGAGATTTGTATGTCATAGAAAATTTGTTCATCCCTACCCACATAAATTCAAGCCTAGTCACCATTCGCTTAATGCCCTCTGTCTAGCTAAATACTTCGCACCATTGGTGGAGCTTCAACCATGCTTAAGCCGAAGGGCTCGTATATTCAGGAATCTGAAAATATCCTGTGGCAACAACCAAAAAAGCCTTAGAAATTTGTATCAAAGTCGTAATGACAGCTGAGAAGGCCAGCTCAGTAACGTGTTAGCCAAAGGTCATGAACCGTCGTTCTTAAAAAATACAGACCTTGTTCAAAACATATGCGACGATTTCTGGAGTACTGCATATAAGGATAATACCTCTTTCTAGAGGAGGATAGGAAAAGCTTCGTGAAGTATCCTAATAGATTTCAGCAGTCTTCTGTAAACGTCTCCGGACGCGACTGCTGAAGCAGACCGAGGAATCTTAGCTCCGTTTCATTCGGGAGTAGCGGCTTCATGGACGTTCAGTTAACGACCAACCGACGCAGTAAAATGGCTATTTGCTCGTAAAATTTATTCAGCGCTTGGGAACTTACACGTGATACCACCTCATTCTCGGGTTAGAGCAAATACCCAGGATACCCCTTCACGTGCACTGCGCTAAAAAAAGATGAACTACCGTCGAAAGCTATGTCAACCATCACAGTAATTAACCGCAACTGTTTGTTTTGAAAGAGAGTGATAACCGTCTGTCTCTGGTTAGTGGATGGGCTGCTCGGATCTGATGGTGAAGTATGTCCGATCCTCTATTTAGTGTTTGGGCTTTTTTCTCCTCTGTTCTCATTTTTTTTCATTCTGTGTTGCTCACATTTTGGATCCTTGAATTAAGAATAAATTGTTCTTATCTATGTTCCATTTTAGATTGGTATATTTAACTGGCCGAAACCACTTATTACAGCTGTGTGAAAGTTTTGATGACATCACCTTCGGCATATGTTCCGTGTACACAGTCAGTAAGTCAGTCACAACGGCAACGAGCCTGACCGAAAAATACAACGGTTTGGACCGTCGCTTACGGCAACAGCAACGTGGACTAATCTGGACACAACAATCTTGCTGAAAGTATAAAACTGGATAAAACAACGCTGTGCAAAAGGACTAGAATTGGGATGAGTGCAGGCACTCCATGGACTGCGGCACACTGTCATCTCGGATAGCCTGTTATGCCAGAGATTTGGGTGACCGCTTGGATATCAGACAGGCAGGCGATACCTACCCGTTTTACACAATGGAACCGTCAGGGTCTTCATATTTCGTGGCATCTTCTACGTATCTTGACCACCACGCGGTTTTACCCAACTGTCACTGATCTCAATGTATACCATCACGGCGAACTTCCAGCTGGTATGCTGAGTACGTCACCCAACCACTGTAGGTTGTGCAACGTGGTTAGTTGACTACCTGATCGCGTATCCCAGGCGTTCTGAAATAAACGCCAGAGAACAGCCACCTTGTTCATGCGATTATTTCACTTGATGTGGGCTAGTTGTCGGGGATAAAGAAGTTGAAACAGATAAAGCTTGTTAGCAATTTCATCGCGAACAGATCACATGCCTAAACCCTAGAACACTCAAGCATTACATACTCTTCCCTTCAGTGACAACCAAACGCCTTTCCAACGCTACAGATGACGTAGGTTGGCAAAAGCAACTCCTGTCTTTGCTATCCTCAATGACATCTCACCGGTATTATCACAAGCCGATGAGGTAGTGCTACCTAAATATGTAAAATTCTCTACGATCTCAAACCGACAGTACGCAATGAAGAAATTGGGAGTGAGAATGCCCCAGTCTTAAAGAAACACTTTGCATTTTGAAGATTAGAAACGCATCCTATACAAACCAGCCCGGTAATTCTCCTTGTTCAACATAGTCTGCCTGTCTTCAGCAGGGGTGCTAGAAAGGACAATGTCATCCTTATACTCCATGCCGGTCAAAGTAGCGCTAGGAAGAAACTCGTTAGATTACTCAAACACGTCTCCCGGGGTGTCCTACGTGACAAAAATGAGCACTAATGTGGAGATCGGACAGTCCACATCAAGTGAACTAGTCACCTGAGCACATACAAAAAACGTAAGTAAGGGATTCGCCCGTGGAGTGTTGATGTCGAAAACTATACTATGTGGTGCAATATGTGATTGACTTTAAAGAATTCCTTAACTTTGAGTAAAACTGATGTGAAAAATGGGGCGATAGTTGTTTGAATTCGAAAGGTTATTGAGCCTGAGGATGGGAGAAACGAGATAATTGCCAAGATTTTGGGAACACTGCTAAAGCAAATGATGAGCAAAATAAACGCACTGTGATAGGCGCCAATTATGGGACGATTTTTCGGAGAAAATTTGGAAGAGCGGATTTTGGGTCTTTGAGGTTGTTAGTCATCAGTGACTGTGAAACTTGACGGGCTTTACGAATGGTATAATTGAGGGGAGGAAGCACTTAGTGGATCAGGCGTGTTGGTTTGCTCACTGGAAAATTGGGACTAACGTGTCAGTTTACGTAGCCGCCAAACACGATATTCTCTCATAGATCTCTAGTGACGCTGTGTCGTCCGACAAATACCAAAATGTCCGTTTACAGTAGGCTGTGGCCGACCATAAACGTACAGCAAACAACGAAACGCATGTTGGATATCGCTGGGTAGCAGCGTTTGATGGCAGCAGGCTAAAGTGGACAAAGCGGTAATTGCACTGTCCACAGAATGGGTTTGGGTTTTTATGACACAATTTTACAGAGTCCACGCTTATGCGCGAACGCACTACAGTCCCCTTCCGATTTATTGAAGAGAACAATCGCTCCAAGGAAATAGTCTTAGCTGTCGTTCAAACCTTTATATCTGGAAGCTCAATGTGTAGTATGACGCGGTCGTTCTGTCCCTGCCAACCGTATCAAGGCTAACGTCGTCATCTACATTCCAGGTTGTATTGTGTGCCACATATATGCCGTGGACAACTGATATCTCACTGTGTATGGTGATGACAGTATTGATGGTAATATACAATCCTGTCACTTTTTCGCCTTTTTTTTGCCTTTTTATGATCTCATGTTGAGAACGTTTTTGTCTTGTTTATCGCTTTCGTTTTTTCTTCCAGAACCATATATCTGTGTAAGCCGCAAACCTGTCACTTTTTTCGTTTTGTTCCTGTGGGCCAGGAAACATGTTTAAACGATCCAATCGGTCTCAGTGCAGACTGACTTCAGCCGCAGTTGATTGTAAGTCGGCTGAAATTTTGGGATCTCAGCCTACACCATGCATGTTACTGGATGCTGGTTCGACAACTGCTTCATCAGAATTGCCTCAGTGCTCTCCTTCCCTCGATGGCCATGTTCGCAGCATGACACGAGAACAATCATCACCACAGCAACAACAGCAGCCGAGCTACTGCTCACACTACGCAGACATTTCATCAGCAGAACCTTTCAAGACCTTTTTCAGTCAGTTAGAATCTGAAGTATTACGCTGTCCTGAGAACCATGGTATATTGAGTGGAAAACCTACCCACGCACGTCCCGAAGGTGTACGTATGGCGCGCTCTGAATGTGAACGGGTTTGGCGTCAGTATTTTTCACTTCGGTAGGTTGCGTTTTGCGGTTTTTTTTGTTCCGGTGAACAAGCTACCGTCGATGGCGTTCATTTCTCACGCCGAATTACCCATGACTCAGTCTGTTACTTGATACGCTTGAGAAATTCTGGTCGATCAGGTTCATTGACACGAAGGTTACCATTGTTTGACTTGGATTTTTTCGAAACTGATGTATTTGAGAGTCTCATGAGAAGCCTCTTTACGAACGTCGTCTTGTTCTTAGATCTGGGTTACATGTCTGCATGGTTTACATATTGTGCTAATTTTTTGAGTTTAGAATGATTTTGTGTTTTAAATCCCATTCTTTTATTTTTTGACTTCGGAGTAAGGTTTATTCTCATCCACATGGTTGTACGACAGTTAGGCACAGATATCAGCCATGCTAAGTTACGCTCCTAGACTTGTTCTAGCATTCTCTGACTGTGAACTCGTATGCCGAGTGGCAACAGGATTGGGAGTAATGGAACTACGGGGGAATGAGCACTTAACAGATTCTGAATGCCTACGTATGCAAAAAACCACGCTTTTATCAAAACTAATTTGCTTCACTGTCTCATTCATATCTTCCTGAAATGAAAAGCTATATGAGACATTGACCTGGGCCGTTAAAGCGGTCTGGCACACATTTCAGAACTTTCCTGACAACACCTGTAATTAAGCTGATGCCAGACTTACTGTCATATTCCATTCAGTGAATCACTTCAACAAACGTGTGGTGGCTGGGAGCTCTAGGACTTGCATTGTATCTTTCTGACACAAAGAAGCTCCAGGAATTCAAACTAGTAACCTATAAATATCTATATGATTAAGTGTAAAAGGCGTATATTGAATGATGGGTATTTATTGTGAAGTTTCGAATTCACACTAGAATCCGTTGTCCAACATATATGTGTGTATATGCTTGAGTCGCGCACGGAGAATGTCAATTACTTGTGTGCCACGCTTTCCCAATAACACAGCCGGTTAGCACATGGTTCGGTATGAATGTTGTAACTAAGTTACCTGTAACGTTTGTGTAATTAATGAGGCGAGGCAGTGAAGTTCGCATGGAAATATATTTTTGAATAACATTGTACTCCAACTCGCAACTGGGCTGTTCGTCTGCAAGATATCATGTGTGTGAAAGGGAGCTAGAGAGAGAGAGAGAGGTAGAGAGTTGAGGACCTTTTCGCGATTTTCACTGCTCCGCCTCACCAATTCCCTTGGTTTAATGAACGAAATAAATACTCACAGCACTGAGCCCGATTAAGATTATTTTCTGTAACGTTTTCAGGTACGCTGTTGGCGTGAATCACACGGCTCTTAGCATCGGCCTCAGGCCCAAATCATACAAATTTACGCAGCATCATACCCAAATGAGTTTGTTTTTTGATGCCAGTCGCCGATTTTTTCATCAGGGGATTTCCTGCAGCTCCTTCTTTGCACTGAAGTTACTGGTGACGTGAAAATCTGTTAGTGCCTAATTGTTTTGTGGGTACAATATCCACCAAACAAGAGTTATTCTCCAGAACGTGCAAAAGTGCTTCTGCTGTGAAAATTTTGCTTTTGGGTGGAAGAGCATTTCATTCTATGTGATTTGAACGATGAGAGTTCTACATGGTACGTATAACCATGCCACTCTTTCAGACCTGTCAACAGGATCATCCAGTCATGATTGTTACTGAGATCTCATCAGCTGTTCGTGATTGACTACAGTACTGTTGACTCCTTGAAATATTGTCTTGGTTGGTGACCGTAGCTTGCCGTAGTTGACAATTACGCAACCGTCCCACCATGATGAAGCATAATATGTTGAGGTAAACGGTAATAACATCTGCTTCCCGTTCGAACTTGAAGTTAAAGTGAACAAACCTAGTTGGTCGGCGTTACACCACCCTAATTTGTGTTGTCCCGCAGCAACCTGATTGCATGTGGGGTTGGATATCACCACTTTATTCAGATCTAGACGAGGTCCAAAGAACGATTATTCAAACCCGGTTACTATTGACGAACAGAATCTTATCATCACTGTTTTATTTGAGTCCCGCTTAGTTAGTTAGTTAGAAATTTCCGAAAGTTGGTCAAACGCAGTCGGTTGCCTTTTCAGTCAAAGGGCCCTTAGTTTATATTGAACTGCATTACTTGAGTTAGCAGTTCCAGGTAATCGAGTTGCTAAACGAACTCTCTGATGTCTTCCGCGCAGTCATGTTTGCAAGAAACCATATGTAAAGAGCATCGTTTATTTCTCCATCGATCAGTTGATGGGCGACAGCTGCGATCAGTTGTAAATGATGTTCCGCTTACATAAACCGAAATCCTCTACTACCCATCGACCTGCCAATATCGCATAAAAATGACTAGATGTCATACCATTTCACTTTGATGATGCACATTGATTCCAGTTATTCTGTCAAAAGACGAACACTTGTTTGCACTCCTTCGTTACGTTATCTACAAACCGTTGGGTGGTTTTATAATATTTGTTGGGCGCGCATTTCTTTGTGATAGCTTCTACCAACTTCAATGGCATGGAGCGGCAATGCGTGAAGGGCCAGCTAGACTTTCCCCATCGCAACGGCTAGAAATACTCACTAGTTTTATTCAGAGGAATGGTCGTTGGTTTTTACTGCGTTCGTTGTCATCACGTGCTCTGCTTATTTTAATAACTCGCGTTATCATACTCTTGATTGCTCGATTGTTACGGATGATGATATCATCGTTTCATAGCGTTTTCATTGTCTCGTTTGATGCACCGACGGTAGGCCTGTAAGTGTATGGCTAACCTGAAGCACATTACATGAATTCTTTGTGCCACACAGTGCACAGCGAACAGAAAACTAGTCGATATATTCGATAAAGATTCTCCTCAAAGGTGGCGCTGATTACGAAGTAAGATTGGAAGTCTTGTCCTTTATCCTACAACTTAAGTAGTCTCGAGTGTTTTCGATGGGGTTTGGATTTGGCAAATTCGTTGATGAGAGGTTGTGTTAAATGCCATGTTTCATCCTCCATTGTTCCGTTAAAATTGTATGAAGAAGGCTTGAGTAATCGCCTTGTAAGATCCGATGACTCGCCTGGTGGTCTTGGTCTACAAATGTGTTTATGAGATCATACAGTTCTCTTCCTCAGAGATACCTCTAATGACCAGTTTACTTACCCTGTCTGTTTGGCTTGTTCACCATTTGTTTTTATGGGTTTCTGCCATCTTAAACAAAGAAGTATGTGAGTTTTTTTGGCTGTTGAATGAGTTGAGATCACTGTATGTCCACTCTGCAAGCAGGGTGAGAGTTTATGGACAACTGTCTCGGGCGTTCATCACTTCTAGTGGTGTTCGTCAGGGGTGTCCGCTTTCCCCCTTCCTGTTCAATTTTGTCATGGATGACATTCTGAAGGGTGCGCTTCGTGGGCTTGGTGTTAAGCTTCTTCCTGGTGCTAGATTGACCGATCTGGAATATGCGGACGACATCGTTTTACTTAGCCCCTCTGCCGAAGACATGCAGACCATGCTGGACAGGTTGAGCGACCGAGCTGGTTTGTATGGAATGCGCTTTGCACCTTCAAAGTGCAAAGTGTTGCTTCAAGATTGGGGCACTTCAACTCCTACTTTCTCTATTACAGGTAATCCGCTTGAGACTGTGAACAGTTTCACATACTTGGGTAGCACTATCTCGTCAGCCTGTAATATTGCTGATGAGATATCAGCGAGGATTGCGAAGGCACGAGTTGCCTTTGCCAAACTGCGTCATCTGTGGCGTCGAAAAGACGTCCGGTTGTCACTGAAAGGAAGGGTATATAATGCCTGTGTGCGCTCCATTTTGCTTTATGGTTCGGAAACGTGGCCTGTTCACAAAGAAGATATTAACAGACTTGCTGTGTTTGACCATCGTTGTCTCCGCCAATTGGCCCATATTAAGTGGACTGATTGCTTGAGCAATGTGGCAGTTCGCCGGTGCGTATTCCGGAGTGCTCGGGATGCGCGATCTATTATTCGACTAATCACGGTACACAGCTTGCGTTGGTTGGGTCACGTACTCCGTATGCCAGCTGAGCGTTTACCGTACCGAGCATTATATACTGAGACAACCAACAATTGGGTAAAGCCGCGTGGTGGTCAAACAACAACGTAGTCACGAACTATGAAGACCTTGACTGCTCCATTGAGCAAAGTGTTTAGGTGTCGCCTGCCTGGATGAGGTCCTCGTGATCACTCAAACCACTGGTTAGAGACGCTATTCGAGATGGTGATATGTCGCAGTCAATGGTGTACCTGTATCCATACCATTTCTAGTTCTTCTGCTTAGTCTTTTGTTAATTTTCAAACTTCCTAGTAGCGTTTTCTTCTAGAATATTTCACGTCACCGTTGAGGTGAGCGGCGGCCCGAGCCACAGTATCTTTTGATCAGGCTCATGGCTGCTATGATGATGATGATGTTAAATTCTCCTTTACTGTCCAAAATCAGCTCCTTTCATTACAGTATCGCAAAGCGAGTCCTTCTCTGTCTACCCAACTTACCTGATCTTATCTGCGATTATATCACCTCATTACACCACCTCATAGCCTAATTTGGCGTAATCTTTCTATGGCGATTGGCCAATTGTGGAACATTTTAAGCATGTAGATGTAGTTGCCATTGTATACGCACAAAGGTTGAAAACCGTCACATCTAGTTTGACATCCATCTGGAAGCAGAAGTTTCCATCGTTTGCAGAAACTATGTGCTATAGATCATTTTCGATTTCATTACCAAAGGTTTGTCCTTAGTTCACTTTCACCTGCTTGCTAATCTGTTCCCAAAAAAACAAAGTACTTAGTGCATTTCTCGCATTTCTTGATTTATCTAACTTGCTGCCAACCACTGGTTTCATTCGCACATTTCTTTACTTCAATTCAAATGGCTGCATCTTAAAGGCCCCAAATCGTTGTTTTAGTAGTGAGCGTTTTTTTCGCGATCCTCGCTAGTACATTTGAATATGATAGACTGGTTGAACGTAAGGTATCTTGTACATGGATATTTCGCTGGCTTCTTATCAATTGCTACAGTTAGACTGATGTAGCCGGATTTATCAACGTGGCTTCTTGTTACTTTGTCTAACCATTGTAAACAGCTTGTTTTCTATCCACTATGGTGTCTGATTAGAATCGAAAGAAAAGCGGTTGCACAAAACATCTTACGTTTGACAGCGTAACTCTTTCAGGTTCATTCTGGAAAATCATCATTTCAACTTTTAGGCAAAACTCCTGCAAAAAATGATCCTGTTCATTTTTTCCCCTGTAAAACAAACATGTTTCTCAAATTCGTCAGATGAGGTGACTATTTTCCTCATCTTTGTAACACTTTTATGACGAAGGTAATAGAATTTCCTGAACTATTTAACATGGTTCGAAAACATCACATTCATATGCTGAACACAATCTACCCCTTGACTGTTGTTTTGTTGGCTACGACCGCGATAGTTGGCATTCTAACTCTCCGTACTCCCAATACACATTCTACTTGTCGGGTTTTATCCCCATTTATATTTATAAAGTGACCAAATAGTTCCGTCCGTTTTTGGATGGAAAACGGAAGCTTATCCACGCTAAGTTGTCCATTTTATGAGTATTACAAATTGGTCATTTTCATGTCTTAAAGATGAGTTTCTCATGTGATATCGTCTTGCCGCGCTTCTTGAACATTACTATTGGCTGTTATCAGACTTATTGTATTCATTTAGTGTTGTCTTGTTCCCTCGTTTGCAAACATCTTCTATTATTGTAGTGACTGTTGGGAAGCTAGCGAAATGTTTTTACACAGTACATTCTAAGTTCTGCTATTTGTCCTTCCCATGTCCATCCGAAGAGTCTTTGTTCCTGATATGTAACCTTCATGTCGATTTAGCTGTTTATAGACGTGATAATACGGCTTCATGTCTGTTCGGTAATCTTAAAATGATGCAACACATAAGTAATTTTTATTGTGCGATTTGCTGGAGTAATGCGTAGTATAAATTTGTTGTATACTTTAATTTTTATATGTACTTCGTTATTCCGTTTAAACAATCCAATATATAGACACTGGCATAAACTTAACAAAAGGGCGAAAAATCCTCAATTTCCATAAGTCTGTTATGTATTTTGCAAAAACTTTGAGTGCCAAACATCACCCCCCCCCAATAAATAAGTATACCTCCACCCAATGTGTTATCTGTAATTCTGCAATCTTAAGGCACCATTTACCTGGTTCTGGTGTCCAACCGGCTGACGGCGTTACTAGTTCTAACACACAGCAGTTTTTGAATGTCGTTCATTATTCTCGAAATTACCAGAAAATTTGCGAAAATAACCGCGGAATACTTGTAACTGCCCCCCCCCCTGTGGCCACATTTTGTTAACCCTTGAACACGAGGTACAGAATGCCTGAGTCATGTGGGAATGTCGGTGGGGCCCGTTTTGATAAGTCGACGATACGGGCTCGGTGTGCGAATAACGCTGTTTCAAATGGACAGTCAACCAGTCGAGACTGTCTACTTCCGCTACGTTTGGTGACCTTGAAAATGGTCAGATTTTGGCGCTCAGGCAACTGAACTCGGACCCACAGAAGATTGCTGAACAACGACCATCAGTTTCACCCAAACGAGACAAACGCAATCCCCCGACTGATATCTACTAGAATACCGAGTGTTTTGCTAATAAAAGTTAATCTTTTGCCGGGTGTTTTTACAAGGATCGTTCGAAAAAACACTACTATTTTCGCCAGGTTGACTCTATAAGGATAAGAAGGGCAGTTTCCCCCATACACTTGATAACTCACTTAAGGTTGACGTATTTCACATTTTTCGGACAACTCGATTAGGAGCGTCTAGAGTTAAGCGTGGGCGACGACAGACAACCTGACTAGAATTCATGGTGTTCACTTGAGCCCTCAGTTGAACAAGCATGAGTTTTCCAGGTCTTCAGGTCTGCAGATGTACATGAGATCGGACGAAATTTAGTCATCCCTCTTTTAGTTATTGATGTTATATGTGCCTGCCTTCAACAATCAGCAATTTTGCATTATGCAAAACATTACATGAATGACTCAACCAGAACTTGGAATTAGATTCCGCATATTTCTTAAAAACAGTCAGTGGTAAACCTTCAAGTCTGCTTGCTTTGCATGAGTTCAACCAGATAAGTTCTTTGGAGACGGTCGAGCTCACAATCGAAGCAAAAAAATCCGTAGTTGTCGAGACGTGGTTTTATTATCCTGTCAAACTTACAGTTAAACTCTTCGACGTCAACATCTAGTTTCTTCGTAGAGGTGTTCAATCCACTCTGACTTTTCATGACTTACCAGATCTCCCAGCAGTTTTTGTCACTCAATATTTTGTTAGTGTATACAAAATTCGAACGATGTAACTCATACCTGATAAACTTTGAAATGCATTTGAAAGATTACTAATCTTTTTGATTTGTAATCTTTTTCTTCTTTCGGAGTCTTTTTGAGATACTGGATGTAAAATCTGTTTGCACGATTTAAGGTTGTTTCCTACGGGCAGCAAATATCGAAGCAGGAATTTAGGTAGCTCATCAACTGATCACAGTAGGTAGGCGGCTGCTCGTGAACAAACGAGCTTAAGTTGGATAAATATATCATTTCTTTAAACCTGTTGTAATTGCTGGGACGGAACGGCCATTGTCTGACCCTGCGATCTCCATAACGAGTAAAGAGCTTGTGGCATGTCTTACTGTAAACCATGAGAGGGAGCTTCACAATAGAGTGGTCAGACGTACCAAGTGGGACGCGCGTGTGTGATGCCTACATTTACGCTTCATTGAAGAAGGTTAGCTAGAGATATGCGTTCAGACGCGTAGGAAAGCTCACAATGTTGCGCAAGCCGAAGGTGGTTGGGAAAGTGGTACCAAACCAGTTGATATCATCGCAAGCCATACATACTGACATGTCAAGAATATCCATCAGCAAACTTGTTAATCTCAGTGACAAGACAATTGGAAGCCAAGTAAAAGTAACATGCTGAAACTGAACTAAACCCACTTAAGAATCCAGGTTTATGCTCAACAACTAGACAGCTCGCGCAAACACTCGGATAAGTAACCAACTCTCACGGACACGCACTGTGAGTGTGTCAACCAAGAACCGATTACCTCAGAATGAGCACGTTGAAGACCTGTATAGAAATTCTCAAATGGAATGGAAACGTCATTATCTGCTGGTTGTTTTTGGAGGAAAACTGTGGGGTAAATCTACCCCACGTATCGCCTATCCAAGCCCTTACACAGTAGACAATCTGGCATCAAACCAATTGGACGTCATCTTAAGATGCATTATCAGGACTGGACGAGCGGTTTCAACTTTATATCTCGTTATTCACTGTGTTCTGCGTTCTCCATTGGACCAGTCAGAATACAGCGTGTGACGTTGCATTTACCAGTGGTATCAGGCAGTGACAAACTTCGGTTTCCTCAATGCCGATATACATTTATAAAACGACGTTCTTCTTCCATGAATGGTAACTTCTTACTGCAAACAGCCCGAAGTCTTCTTAGTAGTTATGCTGGAGGTTTGAATTCAAGTGCGATTCCTAGAGATTCTTAAAGTCTCTAATTCTGGGTATTACAAAAATCCTATGAGGCGAATTTGTGTTTCTGTTGCAGCCAGGTTTTCGATTCTCCCACAGTTCATCCCTTCATAATAACCATGAAGCTGACTAAAATGTACTGTCACTCGAGCCTTCGTTTGCTGCATGGGTTCCGTGGAATGTCCTAGAAAAAACGAAACTTATAAAGGCGGGGCGGAAGGATTTGAAGTATTATGAACGAAGTTACGTTACTGACCACAGCGTACTGTGATCTCGGGTATGGTTTCTGACTAGCGCTTTGAGTGATCACAGTGACTCCAAGTGAACGGATGACACTTACTCACTTTGTTGAACAGAACAGTCAGGGCCTCTATATTTCGTGTCTACTTCGTTGTTTACCACCTTGCACCTTTAACCTACTGTTGCTGATCCCAATAAATAGCATCCGATGTGGAAAACACTCAGCTGGTTTGTGAAGTACGTGTTATAACCACTGCAAGCCATACAGCTTGGTTAGTCAATTAATTAGGTGCGTGTTACTAACCTTCCTGTCCTGGTTTTGCTATCATTATGTATACCAAGTAGTTTGACTCCGCTGAAGAACGAAAATCTTGTTGAAGCTCTGTCTGGTAATTTTGTCACTTGACGTGCATACTTGTTTGAGACAAATGGCCTCATTTTATCGCCCAGTCACATTTATCAAAAAAGTCCTGATATTTTGGTCGGTTAATTGTGTGTAAAAGTGGAACATACTCATACTGTTTATGCAGTAACCATGGCCATCAAGACCGTTTGGCCTCATAGCTAGTTACGGTGTGCTTTTGTAGTTTCAATACACCTATTTAGAAATGGCTCTGGGATTCACGTGTTGCGCGCATTTGGATACTGTCTATATTGGAGGCTGACGCGATTACTTAGTTTGCTGATTAAAGCATGGTATATACTGTTGATGGAAACATAACGTTTTGTTCAACTTTTGAAACCGTTTTGCTGTCTCTTCAGTTGAGTGAGCTCCAGCTTCGTTTCACTGTACATATCTTTGCCTAAGCTTTGTCTTCAGTCAAACTGACTGAGTTATGGGTTACCGTATGCTTCATATGGCATATTTCGCATCATCAAATTCCTCTGTAGGCTAGCCTGGCGATTTCTGACATCGTTGAGTTTATTGTATACTGTAAGTATTGAACACCAGAGGGCAACCCAGTATGGTCGTTTTTGATTACTTTTTAATTTCGGAACCAGACGTTTGCTTCTTTCTAATCTCTGTTTGCTATCTTCCAATTTTTGGTCTTCAGCTGAAGTGATGGAGACGACGACGGTGTGATTGGGCGGCTCAGGGAGCGATGAACTGAGTTCCAGAAGCTGCAAACTATGCTAGCCAATGTTCTGCTAGAATATCAGTTGTTTTATGTTACTTCACTGTTCTCATAGTAGATGACAATTGCCAAAATTTGGCTATAGACTGAACGAAGGTGTACAATAGTGGGACACTTTAAATCAACGTTCTTGCCATTGTTCCCACTATTCAACTGCACATCGTTATGCAAATTCACCATTTCTTAACGGTTGACGAGTTCAAGCTCTCTGATTGTTTGTGATCGATCACATGGAGTCCGTCTGTTCGAGTTCCGTAATCATTTGCCCCTCGAGACCTTTTTGTCTACACTTGGCATATCTCTGATTAAGATATAATTCAGCTGCTTTTACAACCCATTGGCTATCGTTGAATTTGCACTCCAGTTCGACTCTTTCTCTCGTTGAAAACCTGGTGTTACCTGCATTCTTATCGGCGTTTTTACCTGATCTAAACAATTAGACTTGTTCAACGCAATGCGTCAGTCATGGACTTAACACGACCGCATTAATTAAATAGTGGGTGACTATCATACAGCCTACTGTCCATGCCGATTTTCCGTTATTCTTACACACGTGCTTTGGAAGGTAATCACTTTCAAGTTGAACATCACCCACAATTGATCGCAGCTGTCGCATTCCCATAGACTTTCCAGTCGGCCCCTTTCGAACAGCAGAAGCACTAGGCTCGAGTTTCGCTCTCATTAGAGCTCGTCAGTAGTGCATATCCTCGCCAATGCCAGGACTAGAACTCCGGCCACGCTGTTCATGGGGCAACCGTGTTTACCACTGCGCCATTGACCTCACGTTAGGCACGACCGAATTATCATATATGAACGCTCAACCACTTTCGCTTGTGAGTAATGATCGAGTTGCCCGATTGTCTCGATTGGGGACACAGTTACTGCCTGTTGACTCAAATCGATAACCACGCGATTAAAACTTCCTAGACAGGTCGAAATCTCCGATCTCATTAAACTTGATGGGTGATGGGAATACGACAGCTGCGATCAATGGTGGGTGACGTCTAACTTGAAATTAATCAAATACCCGACTACTCATCAGTACTCACTTTCCTCGATTCATTGTTGTCACACCAGTTGAGGTGATTATTAGCCAACGTTCTACCGAATTGGAGTAACTTTCTGCGTCACGAGTTTAAGCTACATTCGCTTATTAGTGTGCATTCACAAAAGGCCATCGGCCATTTAGAGCACGAATTCCGGACGTACAGTCGTGTACACTGTTCGGGCAACGTGTAGTTTAACTTTCTTCACATGCACACCTATTCCCCATGAGATAAATACAGTAAGTTATTTAAGGTTGTTATGCAAACTTAGAAACAACCACGGCGGTTTCGCAAGATGTTGCGAAAGAGTTTCCTAGATAGCTGGTTCCAGCGCCTACTAGCTTGGTGGCGGATAGCCTTATCGATCTTGCTCAGTCTTATCAGTGACATACACGCCGATAGTATTGTGTTGTGTTTCATATTGAACTGCGTGTCTTTTCGTGTTTCCACCTTTGCCGTGCGCTCTTATTTATTCCGTTTTCTAAGGACAATTCCAATCCCCGAAAAAGTTCAACGCGCTTTGGGGCTGCACACGTTCAATAATTGGTTGCATTCAGATGCACAATTGCTCAACTTCGTACGATTTATGTTTATGGATTTGAGCTTACCCGAGGTTTGTGGATTCCCAGTCGAGGTGCTCGAATGCTGGCTGCTTATGCTGTATGGACGGTATAACGATGTTCCATTTCACAATTTCAAACACGCATTCGCAGTGACTCAAATGGTAATTACGTGTTTAGTTTTGTTCTCTCACTATCCGTGTGTGGGTGTTATGGTATCATTATCTTTGTCTGATATCTCTTAGCCGAGTTTTGCTCTGTTCTCTGTGCTGACTGTGAATGTTACTCTCGGTCCTCATATGTTGGTTCAGTCATTAGATCCACTTATACGCCCGCATAACTGGACAAACGTTATGGAGTTAATACTGTGACTGGTAATGTTTCATTACTTGTTAACAGTTCGACAGCTTTGTTGACCATAAAAAGATCCAAGCAAGAACTCTTCAGGTTGTGACCGAATTCGCTTCAGTATCGGGAACTGCAAACCCCTACCAAGCTACGCAAAAAGTCCAGACTCTTCGTATTTAGATTCCATCACCCAACCATTTCACTATCATCTGAAGGCAAGTGTAGAATCTATCACGATTGATGGCTACACACAGTCTATCGGGGCGGTTGTAAATCTCTGGATTCAGGGCAAAACAAGACGGAATGTTGAAGGTTCTGTACATAAATAAGCAACGGTTAGCAAATTATACAACTTACAACCAAGTGAACTCTGTGCACGGAATTTAACCATCAGCAAATATCAACCAATAACACCGTAGCGTAAACAGTTCAATGCGGCGGCACAAAACAAACAAAGAATGAGTTCAAAGGGGAAGTTGGTAGTGTCAGTGCAGGGTTGGTTACGTGTAATAATCGAAGAAACGTTCAGCCAGTAATTAATGTAATCAATTCAAGGGTGTATATACGTAGGACCTACAGTACGATAGTTTGGCCAATGGGGTATAGGTATAGGGATCAGTTAAGATTGGTATTGGGCACACGGCCGGTCGTGGATGAGTAGTCGGGCGGTAGCGTTGATGGGCTGGGTGTGGTAGTTCCGTGGTTCGATCCCCCAGGTGCACTTTTGCCGTCCAACTACTAGTTTCAGTTGGAGTGATCCGAATACAACTTCCATTGATTCTCGCCAGAATCAACAGCAAGTGTCTAACAACTTTGGCGCTATTCGATATACACTTTGTAAGATGAAACCTACCCTTCTGTAACAGAGCGTGAAGTTCGTCTGTAACAGGTATGGCCTCCTCGCTTGTTTCGACCGATAGCAAGCAATCATGCACATAGAAATTCTTTATATCTGATACAATTCAGGCCACAAAATCCCGCCTATAGTCAGCAGCGACCTGTTAAAACTCAGAGTTTGAACGGAACGGTAAAGAAGCGACACCAAATGGGTAGACCTTCAACTCATATATCTCGGGAGATGCGTCCATAGAAAGTGAGCTCTATCACAAGAAGCTCGACGCCCACTTGCCACTTTCAGAAACCCAAACCTACAAAAGCATTTCCTCAGTATCTGCCGTGGTGGCTGATGCCTGCTTACAAATGCAAAGGAGCACTCCGACTGGATTATTGGTCACATCAGACTCTTGCAGCAGCTCGTGATTAAGAGATACTGTGGTACGTGGTAGCACAATCAAACGCGCATGTTATCCGGCTTATTCCTGTTAGGAACATGATGGTGTGGCAGGTGCCATCGGCTGACACAATTAATGCTCTCTCGAAAGAACTTTTGCTGATGTCATTGAGTTTAACGGTTTCATACTTCGATTTTAACGCGGTATCTCCAAGTGGCTTTTGCTTAAGTGAATACAGTCTTCACTCACACATCGTATGATTATCGGGTATCTGGCTCATTCTTGTCCACAGTGACGAACCTGTTCCTTAGTGACCATATGAAAAGGATAGAGTGGCTTTCGCATTGACTAGGACTCTATTGATAGAGCACTTTTCTCCTAGGTACTCTACTTAACAAATCCCAACTAAAACATTGTTTAAATATTATTTTCTAAAGACACCAACCCAACACCTATGTGGTTTACACACTTTGGCATTCCAGGTGCATCACGAGTTACACTTTTCAGGCTCCATCCAAGGGCTGTTCGAACAGTGTACGCGGTTCCTTTCTGGTTCTTATTCTATGTTCCACTACCCAATGAAACTTGGGAACATCGCACCCAATAAGAGCCTCTACACCTTTGTTCAAGATATCTGCGAAATCAATTCCTTTTAGATGGGCCCATTATTGCAAATCCCTTCGGAACGGCCAGCCGACTTAGGCAACAGATAACTCATCAACAGTATATGCCAACTCTACAGAACTCGTCGAGAGATTGAATTTCAAATGACACTCGGTGACGTGGCACCACGCGAGTACGATGCAGAGTGCGAGTTAAGAGTCCAGATGGATTGTTCGGCAAATCGAACTTGCGAGCCAGTTTTTTATTTATTAAGGTAGTATCCGAACTATCGTCTATGAAGGCATGTCTGTATGGAGCATATGTGGTTCACTAACCGAACAGGTACAAAGCCTAAGTGAGTACCATTTGGACTAGCAGAAGTTGCACCACATTGTACCTGCTCCTCATTTATCTTCCGCTCACGTGGCGACACTCCATCGTGCACCAGAGTATGGTGACGCCTGCCACAACCGGACCTTAGACACTTAACATAGACTCTACATGACTTGGTCAAGTGATTGGCCTTGAAACAACTAAAACACTGTTAATTTTGACTGTATCCTGGCTTTGTTCTAACGATTGAGCAACGAAGTGCATACTGTCTAGAAGGTCATGGCTACCTGTACACAGGAAACAACGGACAGGCTGGTTATTCAAACCAACGGCCGTCACACTAGTATAACATCTGGACCTTTTGAAACCAATCGTATTTAAAATGTTAACGGCAATGGATTTCAGATTAGACAACTCAACTAATTGGCCATATTCATTGCTGGCTACAGATATTCCTTTCTCAGTGAAAGTTAATAAATCGGTAAGCGTAGGCTCTCTGCTAGAAATCATGTTATCGACCATGTCAACCCATCTTTCTTGTAGGTCTCTGGGCAGTTGTTCGACTAACCGGGCTGAATTAGTAGATTCGTTCAAGTCCTCTCTTCTGCTTAGTTAGTCCAATGTGATGTCACACGTTCACTCTCGAGTGACTAGGCGCCTGAGACGATCGAAGCTAGATATACTCAACATAGGACCACCAAACAGTTCCTGATCTACAGGCTGAACGATCTGATGTGAGCGACCAAACTGATTTGTGACTATGTCTATAGCTTCTTTATATCCTGTCAACCCAGGTAAGAGCACAGAATGGTCTGTGTATCCTTTCACTTCACGACGGCAATAATAAATCAAATATGAAAGCCCTTGGTCAATTATCACTCGATCTGTTTGACACATTAGTTTCAGAAGTTCTGAGAAACCTATGGAAGCGCTGTGACGACCTATCATATGGTTCGACCTCAAGCTTTGTCAGACCTAAATCAACACTGAGTGACTCTACCGACGTCGTAACAACGTCACTCATCTGACTGGACTGAGTTTACGATTAGACTGTACCCACCTCATCACAATCTTTCGATTTTATTGGAGTAACTTCTCTTTCGGGGTGTTTGTGGACATGAAGTAATCTCTGCTATAGCTCAAGCCTCCTTCTAAGCAGCTGTTACTCCTCTGTTGGATGTAACACTTTTTCTTGCCTCAGGTGTGCCATGAGGACTGACAGAATGGACAATTCTAATGGAACACAAGTTTTGTAAGCCTCCTGCATCTCTCTGATCCAACTACCATCGGGTCCAGTTGCTACGTATCTCTAAGAGCGACAAGCACATTGTGAATGTGAGAAACAGTACAAATATCATCAATCCTGGCCAGATCTTCAGAAGCAAATGAATTAGAAAGAAGTAAATTGCCAGAATTAAAAGAATCATGTACATCACAGACTAACTAGCCATCTGATATTCCGAATTTTGGTTTCGGTGATAACATAGACTGAGCAACACGTGTCTCACAAATGGTCGCATCTTTGACAAATGAAGACCCGCCCGAAGAACTTCCCGAGATTACAGCCCGTGGGGCCGACGGTGTTGAGGTATGTAGTTTCTTCAGATAAGTCAAATTTTCCTACGTGGATCCTTTTGAATATTGTTTGATTTTGCATTATCTGCTCAAAGGATGCAGACGACTGAACCGAATTTAGGCAATGCCTTGAAACCTCATATTCATGTACCATTTAGTCACCCATGGCGATTTGGAATAACTCACTCAGTAAGACGTAATCGACGACTCCGATAATGTTGATTCAAGCGGACGGGTTAATGGGACTATCTTCAAAGACCGGGAACAGGTCGAGAAAACTGATCGAAACGATTGTAATTTATACGATACTATTGACAAAATTACTGTAAAAGTGTTCACTCACTTTGATTGTGAATTAACTGAATGTTCAAAGTAGCCGGCGGAAAAAGGCGTTCAAAATGAAGTGACCACAAACGAGTTCACAAATGCCACCAGTCCATGAGAGATTAGTTCGTTAGAACGGTCGGGTGTAGCTGAGGGTGAGAGCATGTTAAACAATACCAAGGAAGTAAGTTTGGATGAGTAAGCGGTGATAGTTATAGAAAATAAGACAAACATTTTATGTGCAATCTTGATACAAAATTCATCATGATTGTTTACTATACACAGCAAAACGCAAATAAAAGCAAATTTGAGATCGACTTTCTACAAACAAACCAAACAAGGTCCAACGAATTCAACGTTCCGCATCGTATCAAACATAGAACGATAAACGTATGAGACGAACCTCAACGCATCCAGCACACATTGTATTAAGCCTTGGAGGATTTCACACGCTTACTGTTGTTCATGGAGGTAAGATTGATGTCGAGCGGGAACGGCTTGAAATACTTATGTACACTTGAAACTCCTTTAGGATTGTTTTACGAATAATGTTCTCCATTCAGCAATGAATCAAAGGCTACTTAATCTTATTTATGAGATTTGATGAAATTAAATTGCGGTTAAGGAAACGATATGAAAGTTAAATCAGTTGTCGATGGAGAAGTTGAAAACTAATGTATACCTGGATGTTTTGCATACAGACACTTCCGTGAGGGCTGAAAGTCTTCTGATGCTTTACATTCTTGTTCACATGACAAACTCATCTATAGGCACTCGGCCTAAGGAGGTGAAAGTGGTCTGATTACATTGTTGATCTGAGGCTGAAGTTTGAAAAGTTTTACCAAAACAACTGGTTACAAATAAAGGTCAGTTAACGCAACTTGGAAATTTGCAAAGGTTACACTTCTCTTTGTCGTTTTCTCAACGTCATAATTTTGGTTTTGTCTCCTATTTATCTACCAGTCTTTCGAAACGTGCTTCGGCTTTCTGTCCCTGGGGATCTGACTCTTCTAAATGAATTCAAGTTTGGTATTGATATGCTGATACAGTTTAACCTACGACATCCATGTTTGGAACATATGTATTGGTCAGTATTAACTAACATGGAGCCCCCGTAGAACGAACACCTTTACAGAGAAAAGGTCACCAAGACAAAAATAACTTTTGATGTCTGAGCGTTTCCTTACTTTTTCTTATACCGAACGTCCTCATGACGAAAGCTTTATTGTACCGCACAAATTAATTGTCCCCACGCATGTTTACATTCGTCATAACGAAGTATCCAATGTGATTCATAGGTGTATCAATCTCATGCCACCAACAGACGTGTTGACGGATATAGGCTCGTAGTTATTGTTTCCACCTGTAAATCCTATCGGACGTGCCGAGCTGAGCTCGTCACGTGTACCAATCACTATTCACCTAAGCCTGCATTATCGAATTGAAATAAGTAAATGGGTGAGGTGTAACCTGGAGGGCTTGGTATGCAGGACTTTCGTGAAAATATTGTTCACTCATCCTGTTCTTTGTGGTTCGATCTGTTGAAGATGAGCGGTGTTCACGTCTTTACGTACATTGGGACTCTTATATTCGGTAACGTGAAACCGTTAATACAAACAAAGGATAATCTTAACAATGGTTTAATCTGGTCAACATTGGTCTTGAACGGTACTTGGATGTTAACGTAAATTCAACTACAGAAGGGGAATAGAGGATGTGAACTTCGTTAACAAGGTTATACCCAATACGAATACGCCCAGGTCTGACGCGTATGGTGAAGAATAACCATTATCTTCGTCTGGCAACATAGACTGTAAACCAATAATGCACAGCTTCTAGTTGGGACGTGGCATCGAGCCATCTGTTAGCCCCGATGAAATAGAGCTTGTTAGATCACACGCACACACCGCGGTATCAGTCGCAGTGTGTATCTTAGATCAAGACGTTGTTGTATGGCACGAATCTCTAACTGGGTTAATTATTTGGCAAATTCCGTAAGTTTTTCATTATATCAAAGCGATCACTATAAACACTTGTTTTCTGGTTTCTTAGCTTTCATTGCAGCATTCTACTGTCTCATGTTTATTTGCCACTGTTCTGGTTTCAATAAATAGTCATGTTGTGCGTGTGAATTGGAATGGAGGAGAATATGTTGAAAATATTTAAGAACCACTCCTGTAGATGATCAATACATAAATCTGACTATCCCACCCTATTCCAATTCCCACATATCCTTGGGTTCTTAGACAGTGTTACGACCCAACCACACATGTCGCCTCCTGCGTGGCTACGCCATCTGTTATCCGCTTGTCAGCACACTGAGAAATTCCGGTACTTTGAAGCTATTTCTGTTTGCATGTATTGTCTAGATATACCATCCTAGTTCCAGCAAGGTTATTCTTATCTTTTCTGATTCCGAGTGATCTTGTTGATGCATGAGGTTGATTATGTGGTATGCAAAGAGTGATTGATTTATGATTTTGAAGTGCTCTGTGGTTATCTTCGAAATACGATTGGTTGTCATGTGAACATCTGTCAACAAGTTTGTCCCCCACTGTTTTTTTCCTCTAATTAACTTTTCTCAAACTTCGTCATGAGTAAGTGGCTTGGGGCGGTGTTTTAAATGACCAGATAAATATGCCGAATCGGCAATGGTGTAACCAGCGCTTGACAGAACTCGAATTTTCTGCTCTAAAATAAACAAAATGGAAGCTTTGATCCGGAAAAATAACACGATTGACCTCCACTGACTGTCCTCAAATCAAATCAGAGAACGAGTCCGAAAGTCGCTTTGTTCCGCTCAGAATACACAAGTAACGGAGAGAGAAAATGCAAGGTATATATATATGGTGTAGTGTGACGTAAAAACATTCTAGAATCAAGAGATTGATAGACAGTTACTAAAAATAGTAGTTGTGGCCACTGAAGCACTGATAGGCATGGCTGGATAAAAGTGAAAATATCGTGAACATTACCTCTAGACTGTTCTGGGGGATTTGTGTTCATTTTGATTAGGCAAAATTGTTTGCTGTGGGGGGGCGCGCTTTGTGATGGACAATCGGGGTTCTCTGATAGGAGATGAATTTTCGCGTGATGTTGGTAATTTGATCAATAAAAAATTGATCGAATACAGGTGTATCGCGACCGCCATTATCTTGAGCAGGTTTGTATTCTCATTTTGTTTGCGAACACAACAGCATTTTTTAAAAAAGAATCATACTCAGGCTCTCTGTAAACTAGTAGTTGATTTTCGTTCGTTACGTAGGCGATAAGTACGTTGGAGGAAGCCAAAGCCATTTGATCAGAAGTGTACGCAGCCGCTAAGCTAAGTGACTGGTTAACTCTGCTATAAGATACGCCATTGTTAAACACATCATGGAGTTTATGAGGACGAGTTCAGCTAGCCTCAGCCAGACCATGTGGACGATGGGACCCGACTAGTCAGTTACTGCGTTCCAGATGATCCGCCGTCAGAAGTGGCCTTGTAACTTAAGTTATTGAAGGTTAACAAGACTCTTAGTCCAGAACTCCTGCCTCCTTCTCTTTTCAAGGATGATGAGGAGAGGATGATTTCAGAACTGATGAAACTCATCCAGACGATTTGGGAAACTGAAAAAGTACCTCGTGATTGGCGCCTGTTCACAGTAATTCCCATTTTCAAGAAAGGGGCCCCAAAGTCTATGTGGCAACCACCGGGGCACCAGTTTGGTGTCTGTTACGTCCAATTTACTCACTGGCCTCATTTTACGTCTGCTCACTAAGCTCAGAGAAAGTCAGATACGCGAAGAACAGGCAGGATTCCAATCCGGTCGATGGTATGTTGATCACACTTTTATCCTGCGACGGGTCTTGCAAAATCGGCACTAATATTGGCAGCCGGCGGCCGTGGTCTTTTCAGACCCAAAGGCTCCTTTAGATTCAGTTGCTTGTAACGTTCTCTGGAAGTGTATTCTTCACAAGGGAGTGCCAGGGAAGTAAGTGAATCTTTTGAGATCACTATGTTTACTCTGCAAGCAGAGTGAGAGTTTACGCACAACTGTCTCGGGCGTTCAGCACTTCTAGTAGTGTTCGTCAAGGGCGTCCGATTCCTTCTTTCTTGTTCACTTTTGTTATGGACGACATTCTAGGAAGTGTGCTTGAGGAGTCCAGTGAACTGGATGTTGGGCATCTTCCTGGCGCTCGGTTTACCGATCTGGAGTATCGAGATGACATTGTTTCTCCTAGCCCCTATGCAAATGATACGTAGATCATACTGAACAAGGTGAATGATAGGCCTGATGTGTATGAAGTGTGCATGGGACCTTCAAAGTGCAAAGTGCTGTTGCAAGACTGAAGCATTTCCACTTCTACCCTCTTCCTTGCAGGTAATCTGCTCGAGACTGTGGACAGTTTCACATACTTGGGTAGTACTATCTTGTCAGCTTGTAATATTGCTGATGATGTTTCATTGTGGATGGCAAAGGCAGGAGTTGCTTTTGCCAACCTTCATCATCTCTGTAGTAGAAAAGACTTTTAGTTTTTGCTGAAAGGAAGAGCATGTAATGCTTTTGTGCCTCCTGTCTTGGAGTGCCGTTCGGAAACGTGGCCTGTTCGCAACGAGGAGGTTAACACACTCGCTATATTTGACTTTCGTTGTCTCCGCTAATGAGCTCACATTAAGTGGAGTGATCGCGTTGGCAGTCTGGTCGTTCTCCTGCGCATATGCCGGAATGCTCAAAATGCGCGATCAGTTGGTAAACTGATCACGTTGCGCAGCTTGTGATGGTTGGGTCATGTACTTCGTATGCCATCGGATCGTTTACCGTAGCGAGCATTACATACTGAGACCACCAACAATTGGGTCAAATCCCATGGTGGTCAACCTACGCAGACGTTGCCACGAAATATTAAGACCCTGATTGCTGTTTTGAGCAAAGTGGGTAGGTGTCGCCTGTCTGCCTGGGGTCCTCGTAATCACCCATATCACTGGTTAGAAATACTATCCGAAATGGCGGTGTGTCGCGGTCAATGACGTGCCCGCATCCATACCATTTCTGATTCTTCCATGTCGTCTTGTTTTATCCGTTTATATATTTTCGGGTATAGGTTTCTGTTGAGGTGATCGGTGGCCCAAGCCACAGTACCTTTCAGTCAAGTGCAAAACCGCTGTGCTAATGATCATGATGATGGACGTTATAAGACGAATCATATTGCAGCCCGTTCAAAGATTTATCACACTCGTTAAGATGGTCAAAAACAACATAGTCGACGAGTAAAACAAAGCGAAATGTGCTTGAATTAGGGGCTGCCTAAGGGAACAACAGAAAACAATGGTCTATTATTCCATACATCGGACGAATAAAACTGATGAACGATAAAGCAGCGCGATAGCACTCGACCCATAACAAAGTTTTATAACAAGAAGTAGAATTAGTAAACATTTTAAGTGGCCTTTGAAATGATTACTGTCAAAAGTTTAGTGAGACCATTATCTTACTGTGGCCAAGTGAATTCACTAGAAATGAAAACTTCAAAGTATTTACCAGATTTACAGGCCGGAATTATGACGGCTTCAACGGATAATGAGTAAAAATAGCTACTAATGCTGAACTGTTATACAATAAAAACCTCGTATGAACATTTTGTTGAGCCTTATATAAGCCGACGATTTTCGGACGACTCCAGTACTCCTGTTAGTTCATTTTTCGGAATTGAGTCTTTCCTATTGTTATTTAAATTGTGAAGCATAAAAGTGTGGAATGCATTGTGGGTTTTTATATGTGCCATTTATATTAGACGTGTGATCAACGTCTCAATAATGCACTTGACCAACCGACAGGATTTGTTTTTCTCCTCGAAACGAGCAATCAATAAACCGTTGTCCGGAAGGATGACATACCTAATCTTGCTGATCGCTCCCTACTCAGATCGGAAGTTGGGTGGCAAGATTCACCTTGTTCTAATCGAAAACCCAAATAGGACGAAAAACTGATGCGTATGGAGTACATGGTAACCTACAGATACTCTAAGATCAGTGATTGAAGAATGGTTACCAAAAATAGTAATGAATGTCGCCGACCAACCAATCAGAGTGGTGAATGAAAGATCAAAGCAAAGATTCGTATAGCATATTTCCCGATATTTCAACATGTAGTTTACTCTCACTAGTCGCAAATGTAACACATGGCGGTTGTATACATCATATGAATAAGGAAAAACGGAGACTAGACACGCCTACAAACATACCGAGTATTATGTAATCACTGCCATGGCAACCCGATAGGTTGCCTCAACCACTTTTGTACACATAACGTCGGCTGGTAAGTTCGAATGAGCATCGCTTCACAGAAAGCTAATAGCTTCGGGTTCCGATTGCGCAACAGTATCTTGAATGAGCTTAGTGGGTCAACTTGGTGACCTTTTTTCATGATGTGTTTAGCAATCGATGACGTCGAGTTTCGAGCAGTCAGTTCACCAAGTTGAGACTGGTGCGTCATCATTTGTTTCAGCTATTCCAGGATGTGTTCGAACACTCGTTGTCGATCTGCTCTACCTATGTAAACGTCACTACGTTTGCAGGTGAACTGGCACACAACATGGGAAACAGAAGAGTTTGAGGAACCACATTCGCGATTACGGATTACATAATACTTAACGTGTTGATGCACATCTGACCCCAATTTGTCCTTGTCCGTATGATGTATATAACTGGTACGTTTATATTTGGGAATGATGAGAATAAACTGCATGTTAACATATGTCTTTCTTCCGCTGTGATGATTACTAGTCTGCCAACCTAATTATTGGTAATCGAGCGGATATATGACGTCTAGTTTGTCAGATATACGTCATCACCCAGCCAACAGTGCAATTGCCGTGTCGGTTTGACTGTGGTTTGAGGGATACCTGTTTTCATGCCTTATCATGAGGTGACCGAGTGGCCGATTGTTAACATTTCAACAGACACAGATATGAAAGGTCACGAGTTGACTTCAGAACTCGAGCTATGCTGCTGCCCGCCATTTGAGATAGTGTGAGGACATCTTGCAAGTGAAGTAAACAGGGCGACAAACAATCTTGCCAAAGCTGGACGAATGGCTGCTACCATGCTTAACTTGTATTGCAGCTGAGCTATATATATATATATATATATATATATATATATATATATATATATATATATATATATATATATATATATATATATATATCCATCTGTTTTCGAAACTTGCGTTAGCCAAGTTGAGTTTACCGTGAACACCCACATTGTTTGCATCGGTTGATTGAATGGGATTCATCTGTTGCACCGTTTTCGCGTGGTTGGGACTGACACTCAGAATCCAATCATTCTCTACTGCAACCTACATATTTCCGTTGTTTTTATTATTATTGTGCTTTATATGATTTTCATGCCTCGTGTACCAGACAATGATGCAAAAGGCCTACGCATTGGGTTTCTTAATTTGCATTCCTCTTATCTGTTCAGTGAGTCTGTTTCTTTGTTTAAACCCTCTGACTACGGATATCTCCTGATTCGAATTTGTGGGATAAACACTCTGTTTCTGTTCAATACTATTTCTCCTCTATCTCAGTTATCCTGTGCGGAAGTGTATTGACTATGTAGAATTTATTGATTTCTTATGTGTAACGCGCTTTGTGTTTATCCGCTGTTGTTCATTCCCGTCTTATTTTTTCCCATTCCCCCTCTCTCTCTGCCCTTCTCTTTTCCATCACTCACTGGCAGATGTACAGTCTTATCAAAATAGCTCAGTTGCACCTCTGTTTTTCCGCACACGATCTGCTCATTCTTCTCTTCTCAGCATTGTCCCACGATCTGGATCATCCGGGATTTACCAATTCCTATCAGGTAGGTACGAGCTTATGTTTCTGTATCCTCTTAACAATCCACATGTCACCTTTGATTTCATTCTGTGGTACCTGTTGGTAGATAATCTGAAAACCAGAGAGCGATAAAGAATAGAATTAAAAATCGATAACCTTTGTCTTTTCGCTTCTGTTATCACAGTCAGTCACACATGTGGGTATGTTTGACCGAAATTTGGGTGGATTAGTGTCCTACATGCACCCATGACACAGTTATTAGACCACCTGTTATTTGATGGATAGTACGGCTGTATTGGCAGGATTTGCACGGGTTTTTGGGAAAGTGGTGTATGGTTTTTAAAGGGGTGGGAGATTTTGGAAAACTGAGAAGCACGTTTTAGAGTTTTGAAATATGATAAAACATAATATCAATGTCCCATCATGTGAAAACCGCATGATACAACTTTTATTTGAGTATCTTGTTGGTCTAATGGACAGAATTATGAAAAATGAAATTAACAATGAGACCTCCAGTGTCCCTCTTGCCTGTCGTGTCAACATTATACATGAACATAACCTGAGAAGCACAAAATCCGTTCTTTTGCTTTTGCGCAGAAGACTAGTTTCATAGCTGAGGTCAAAGATGGAACTGATGGAATTTGCGAAATTGCCGTCTCGCGAAATTACTGAAAAGGCCTCGGTTAAGTTTATTGTTATCCAGAGGTCACCATGGTTGCGACCAAAGATGAACAGCTGCTGTGAAAGTCAAGATCAGTGCCTAGATAATGTATTGATCCTCATCTATGATGCGGCTTGAATGTTGTTGAAGTTTGTTTTTCAAAAATACTTAACTATTTTGTTCAAAGTGACTACTTAATTCGAAACTGTCAACCGCAGGCGTGAGATGTATTGATTTGATAATCTGTTCCAGCGACACTTGATCACAAAGAAGACAATACTCTTAATTTTACTAGGGCAGTTGTTAGGAGCCGATGTCATCAAAACAACCTAATCAGGTCAGGCTGATGAAATCATTCATCATTACAAACCAATCAGGGCATCGGTGACGGCTGACGAAATCAGTCATCAACAAAGCATTGGTTTGCAAGTCGGACCAACCAAGAGGAGGCGTGAAAGTGAGCGTGGGTGTCGCGCTAGCCCGATGAACCAATCAGAGCGCGACGGCTATGGAATCGGCCCTACTTGGCCACTTACTCGTGAAGTGGCCTAATCAGGTGGACAGTGGTTCAATCCGTAAATGGCCATATTTGGCAACTATTTTATGCTATATATTTACAGGCGTTTTCATTTATTTGTCGAACTTGAAGTAGGCAATACGGCGTGTTTTACTGCAGGCGTGTTCTTCCTGACTCCGAGCAAGTAGACTGGATGAAGCCGCATAGCAGGGATTCAGATATACCAGCCGAGTCGTAATAGAACGTTTGGCTAACCGATCAATCGCATGGTTATGGTGACAATGCTAACTTATAGGTGGGCACCAAAGTTTAACAGCAACTGCCTCAGCATATCCTGACAACCCATTCCAGCATGGGTGAGAAAATATGTGGTGCCGATGCAAGCTGATAGCCTTTTTTTGCACACAGAAACCACCACACAGACCACCGTCATCAGCGATCACTCGTCATCTCTTGGAGAGCCGTTACCAGATGAATCCCACGCAGGCATTCACAGTTGTTCACGCAAGTGATAAGCCTTACCTGTTACGATCTGCTGAGGCAGTTGCTCTGAAACGTTACGGTCCGCCTCTGTGTACAGAAAGATTCATTTGTTTGGTAACTATGCGATTGATTAGTTAACGAATAGCTCCACCGTATGTGTCCCTTGTATGTTTAGTTTCACATTCGTCCTCTGATTTCCGCCTTATGATCTCTTATTCTGTAGTGCGCACTTGATAATGTACAGTGAAATTTGCCAGGTCATAAATCGTGTGCATTAACGTTTTTGATTGATGTACTAAAATTTCTTTTGTGATAATGCTGCCTTACAAATACTCTGAATTGTCTAGGGCAATTCAGCAAATACGATTTCTCTCTCATGGGTACACAACTATTGAACTTGGCCTCATTGCCAACGAAGTAACTGCCAACGAAAATCTGAGGAGGTTTACTTGGATTACAAGGTCGCTTAACCATATGACGGTTTTTTGATGCTGGTGATAATATTGTTGCGGTTTCCATCACCAAGGCAGTGTTATCACGAGGACTGGAAACACTGAGCTTGTGTATAACACATTCGAACTTTCGATCACAGCTAGAACGCTAGAACTGAACATTTAAGAAACTCAGTCTTATGGCAGTTAGGTGCATTGCAGTGAAGAACTGAAGAGAAAACGGCTACTGTGATTCGGTTTTATCAACACATTGATGGGAAAACGAAATTGAGAGGTTATGCCAAATCCCAAACAGTCTTCAGTTGAAGTTATTCCAGTTAGATAAATTGAATACTATTCACCGTTGCTCGCAGCTGTTACATTGCCACAGACATTTCGGTCAGCCCATTTCGAACAGAACCGCCATAATCGAGTTTTGCTCTTACTATAACCCGTCAGTAATACATATCCCTGCCATGGCCGGGACTGGAACTCCGAACACGCTTTCATGAAGTAGCCGTTAACCACTGACACATTGATCACACCATAGGCACGAGTGAATTATCATATGTGAACGCTCAACTACAGTTGCTTTTGAGTAGTGATTTCGTTGTCCGATCGCTTCGGGAGAAAATGCGGTAACTGTCCTGTTAACCCTACTGTTAGGACTTCTGTTTAAATAGATATTACAGAACTCATTTGAACACCAAAAGCGAACTAGAAGTATATTGCTTCCTTCTGAAAGGAGCTTTTAGAAAACTCTACGGGTATGGTGCAAATGTGGTCAGCTGTAATTGATGTCCAGTTCATACCAAACAGAATCTTCGACTACTTATCAGTAGTTTACTTATACTTTTTCTCCTAGTTCTATTTGACTTTCTGCAATCTAAATATTCGGTTTGATCTATGCTTCAACAAAAATTTCCATTTGCTGACTATAACTACCGATGATAAATGTGTTTGTTTTTATATGCAATTGTGTGGAACGTTAACGCTGGAGTACTATCCCCGAGATGGGTGAATGGATCAACACACACCCCCGCCAGCAGTCTGCTTGTAGTTACAACAGTGCAGTCAAAACTAACCCAATCTTGTAACAGTATCCTATGGGTGTGGGATGCATTCCATTACTAATCAGTCGTTTGAGGTGATCAACATAGTGTACTTCGTAATTGAAGAGGAAGATAGAGATAAGATGCTAACGGTGAACACCAGTACAGATCGAGCGCGCCTTAGGCGTTTGTCCATAAGTGCGCATTTTACACACTTAAAGCAAACACTCAGCTAATTGACTTCACACCGATGCTCCTACGCATACGGGGTGAATGCTTTTTGACGAATTGACTGCATCAGTTCGTCGATATTAAATGAATTTTGTTCCCCAACATTGTAAATCATTGGTTCAAGCTTTTCATAGACTTGTGGCCTGTTAGGACGGACAAGTAATTTGGTCTACCTGCTCGATTGCATATATGTGGGTGGAGATATGAATGGGACGATTGATAATCGTATTTCGAAGACTAGAATGACGTTTTCCACCTTGCGGCTTCTGTGGAGGCGGAAAGCTATATCTTCCAGTGAGAGGTTTAGTGTATCCTACATCGGTGCGTTCTGTCTTTTTACGCGCCTGCTAAAACTGGCCTACTCAGGCGGAAGTTCTTCGCCGACTATCCATTCTCGACGGTCACTGCTTGCGTACAGTTGCTAGTGTATGGTTTGTTCGCTATACGATCAACCAGACTATCGGACAACAGATCCTTCCCAACAGCACTCCGTACGTAACGCGATATCTCGTCATCCACTTGGTTCGTTTAGACACGTTCCGCCATCCCGTTTTTTGGTTCATTATGTCTTACTTACGGAACCGAGGTTTGGTGGAAAAGGTATCGCGTTAACCAATCGGTGACTTGGCACTAACGCATGAAATAGTTAGCAGTGAGGCTTACTACCGTCGTTTCAACGCGCCTCTCGGTTTGGGACCCTACGATCCTGAACACTTATATCGCTCCAAACGTAAGTGCCTCGTCTGGCGATCTTGCGCATATAGATTATGTTGCTATCGATGGCATGGGTGTTTTCATGACTAAGTCACTCGTGAGGACTTGTCTGGATTCCCATCATGCTCTAGTATGTGTCAGATTCCCTCTGCATCTCAGTGGTCAACTACTCATTGGCTTATGTAAACTTACAGAGTTACAAGCGCCCTACATCCATCAAAGTGCACTTGCCCCTATCCTAGAATTCCACGCATCGGACGACATTGACGCACAGTGAGTATATGTTCAGTATGCGATGCATAAGTGTTGTGTTACCTCTTGCAGTATTACTGTTAATTTAGCTGTCAGCATCTGGGTTTTCATGCCATCCATCGGAAATCTCGATGCCTATCTGGATAGTTCATCCTTCGACGGCAAATACTTAACATACAAGGCTATTTGCTTGGAATTACTGTAGCAGATAATTGTAGATTTCTGCGATTGGTGACTAAAACGCACTTGCGAGATTGAACGAGACGCTGCTAACGAAAACTCCGGAACCCTAATCTACATCATCCGAGTAACCGGTTGCAGGAAACCAGCTATGGGCGCAAAAACCTGGGGATCAATGGCAAGCCCGTCTGTAGCTTACAACAAAGTTTGCGACGTAGGACTGAGTACTTCCAGCAGTGATCCCACCAGCCATCTGAGTCGTAAACTACTCCTTCGAGCATCTCCTGCATTCGGCACACGGAAAAAAAATTCTCACTCAAGATCAACATGTAGTAACGCACTCGGCTCAAACGAACTACCAATCGCTGTTTTCGTAGGTGGAGTCGCAAATCTGATAAAGATTGTAGTGGCCTAATCAGTCAAGTGATAAAAATAACCAAAATATGGTAGTGTCAAAGAAGAGTCGTAACGGTTATGGATAGGCCCAAGGAT
>LUCH01003251.1:60126-71269 GCA_013368495.1 Paragonimus heterotremus | reverse complement strand
TTGCTGTTTAGTCAAGGCCACCCCGGTTGGTAGAATGTCTGCGCAGTTGGGAGAAGTTTCAGGGCCAAATGCGTCTGTAGCTGCATACCTATGGAAGTGTGCCACTTTGGTGATTCCGTTCAAGAGAGTTTGGAGTTGGAGATGTAACTAGAGGGTTCGCAGATGCCTCATGCATGGAGTATACCACTACCTGTCGGTCTTGTCTATCAGAGTTAAGGTCCGTTGTAGTGTGAAAAAAGCTTACGCCAATTATCATGTGTTTAGACAGCCATTGGGGGTTGCGACTACTTTTCTTTCATTCTCCTTCCTCCCATTCTTCCTGCCCACATAGATTACTCGATAGTGGAAACGGGCTCGAAATCGAAAAACGGAATCTGAAATATCCGTCATTCCCGCTTCAAGTGGGACAGTCGCAGCTCTGGGTGCTGTTCTCTGGCATTCCGGTGCGAATATTCTGGAGGCTGGATTGGCGACAGCCATTTCGTCCTGTGCAAATTGAACTTGAACTTGAACTAGCGTTGAAATGGTGTAGCATCACTGCGTCGGATAGCGCGTCTTTGGTGCGATCGAACGAGCCGACGGCTGCTTCGGACAACTCGACGTTGCCGTTGGAACGGCCACGGAGTAAGTTGGTCAGAGGCTGTATGAGTTGCGCGTAATGCGGAATAAAACCGAGGTAGTAGTTGACCATGCCGTTGAGACAGTGGACAGCAGAGAGCGTTGTAGGGCACGGAAAGTCGCGAATCGCCTGTATCTTGCCAGTCAGTGGCCGAATGCCGTGCTGAACGACATGATGCTCTAAGAATTCGACTGCTGATTGACCGAAAACGCACTTATCCGCATTCACAGTAACGTTATACGTGGCGAATCGTTCGGAGAGCGATCGCAGGCGGTTCTGGTGCTCTTCTTCAGAGGCGCTTGCCACCAAAAGATCGTTGACGTAGGGATGGGTAAATTCCAACTCTCTTGTGACGTCGTCGATGAATCGTTGGTACGTATGAGCGGCGTTCCGGAGATCAAACGGCATGTGTAGAAATTCAAACAAGCCGAATGGTGTAAGCACCGCTGCCTTAGCGACGTCGTCTGCGACAACTGGGATCTGGTGGTAGGCACGAATCTGATTGAGCTTCGAGAACACCCGACAGCCTTTCAGGCTAGCCGTGATGTTCTGAACATACGGAATGGTGTACCTGTCCGGTGCCGTGTCCTTGTTAGGCGCGCGATAACCTCCACATAGACGCCAGTCTCCAGACATTTTCGGCACCATATGGAGCGGCAAAGCCCATGGGCTATCCGACGGGCGAATGATGTCAAGCTCGAGCACGTGCTTGAACTCGGCGCGCGCTATCTTCAGATTATCCGGTGTTAAGCGACGGGCTTTAGCGAACACCTGCGGGCCAGTTGTGACGATATGGTGCTGCGTTGCACCAGTCACTGGTGGTAGCGAGGTCGGCTGTCTAAAGACAGTAGGAAATCGCTCAGCGAGAGAGGCGTAAGCATTTGTGATGATTGGGCGATACACGGGACCGATTGGAACCGCGTTGGTCAAAGTCCCAGTAACAGATTAATTTGGTTTGTGATCGACTAGCCGACGGTGTAATGCGTCGTCTAGTACGTTGAAGTGCTCCAGTAAGTGGATGCCACTGATTGACATTTGGACGTCTGCAACGGTGAAAAGCCATCGAAAAGTGTGGCAAAGGCCTAAGTTCAATGTGCGCGAACGCTGGCTATAAACGGTAATAGGCGTACCGTTCGCTGCACTTGAGGTCGACTTTGCCTGCGGGAATCGTTCACGAGAACCCGGTGGGAGAACGTTGATATCTGCACTAATGTCGATGAGGTAGCAGATTCCTGATTCGCGGTTTAGAATGAAAAACAGGTGACTTCGAGGGCCAGCAACATCAGTCGCCGCGATGTGCTGGCCAGCTAGTTTCCCTGATCCTTTTTGGAGAAGAAACAGGGACTGCGGCAGAATCGAACACGGTTACCAAACTGCTGGTGGTAACAACAGTCGTCGGGGTTGGCACTCCCTGTGGGCACTGGCGTCTCCTGGAAGTCAACCTGGAGGCTCTTCTGTTAGGCTTACATCAGGTTGAGTCCGGGCGTGAGTTTCTAGTGCTGAGCACCTGGATCTGGCGTGTGAGTCCGTTCACACTGTCGGTCAGGCATGCCAATGATTCTGGCGGTGGCGTAGATACTTTGGATACATGTTTCTCATGTGTCTCCCAGATGCAATCGGCGGTGTCGGCCCATTGAGACAGGTGCACTTGAAGAGTGGCACTAAGGATATTTCGCATATCACTAGGTAGGCGTTGGATCCATAATTTCTTCAAGAGGGACTGCTCGAGCTGATTTGGGCGTGCAAGACGTTGCATATGGCGTAGAAGTTGTTAAGGTTTCTGGTCGCCTAACCCAGTGGAACTCAGTGGCTGGGCAATACGTTGATGGTCTGAAAGGTCGGTGTACTTGATAATGGCCTCTTCGAGCTGATCCTATGGTTTAACGGAGTCTGGAAGTTTCAAAATGTCGTCCACCTCGTCTATGATTTGAGGCGGAAGAGCAGCGACCACATGGTGGAAATTCGTTATTTTCGTGGTGATGTTTCTGAGCACGAAAGTGGCTTCCGGTTGTGCAAACCAGCCATGAGGACTGTTCTCCCTAAAAGGCGTGATCGGGATTAGCGAATTAAAGATCTGTTATTGCATACTTTCGTCGACAACAACAGAGATTAAAATTGGAAATAAAAGAAAACGTAGCGTTAACTTACGTCAGAAAAACAAAATATACATGTGTAGAGTCTGCTACTCTTTTGCTCTCTTGTTACATACTATTCTTCATACCTGTTGCGTCCGTCGTAAATATAAACCACTTGTCTACTGTTTGAATGAATACATACTTCGTCCTCGCGTGCCTCAGTTTCTGCTTGCACGCGGAAGTTAGCTGTCACAACAGTCAATTTTAACAGGTTGGAGAAACTGAATTCGCTGGAATTACTCTGCAATTGAAGAAGAGCGTCTTTTTAACTTACAGCAAACGTAATGTGGTGGAATTTATCGTGAACAGTTACTGTAGATTGTTGGTTAACATTGACAATTCATTTCTTGGTTCCACTACACCTAGAAAAAAATTAAATAATTTGTGGGCTCACAAGTTTAAGGCTTACGTGCACTAAAGTGACGCTTTCTCAGGTAGACGCAGCAATACCGGACGCGAAATGAAAATACCGATAATCATAGAGGCCGACCGTCGAGCACGCAAGCAAACCGGAAGAGTGTCTCTATGGCGTCCTTGACAAGCATAGGCCGATAAGCATGCAAACAAACAAACACGACCGCATGCCTCAAGCAGACGACAGGCAAGGATCCTTAAGGTCCTATGTACAATGTGAGTTAAGATTTCGGTAAGGATTTTACACATCGTACAGCAGGGGTTATCTGCAGACCACCGCACACTTATGCAGTACATCTAGACTTTTACAAAACTTCTGACCAGGTTTGTAACTCACCCCGCTACGAAAATTCCGCAGATGTGGTCTCAGAGTGCAGACTTATTAGATGTGGTGAACAGATAACCACCAGACTGGTTTCCTGCCCACAGATAAACCGAAATCCACCTGATAATTCATGAACTGCAAGGCTTGATCGTCCATTTTCATTGCGCTGCTCCTCCTAGTCGTCCTTAAAATGCGTTCCAGTTGTACCAGTAGTCGATCATGTGTTGTGCACTCTCTCTCTCAGTAGTTTATGAGCAAGTGATTATGATGTTACCATGCCTGGTGTGCATTCTTCTTCTGTACCCAGGATTCATGCCACTTGTCTACCTGGCTACCGTGAATCTGATATTCATGGTTCCGTTTCCCGATTAAATGTACTGCGCCACAATGTCCCATTATTTTGTATGGTTTCGTCCTTGACGCGGGAAACTTCTTCTTTATCTTGGTTCTGCTGTATTCAAACTTCATTGCTTCCTGTACTTGAACTTCAAGCCAGTTTCATCGGTGAAATAATTCTAAGGGTGGCTGTTCCTTGGTGACCTTCTCTACGACTGTGAGGATTCGGCTGTGCAACCTGCGCTCCTCTTCTAACTTATGATCATACATTCCTTGACGCTCCTAAAAGCCATCTTCTAATAAATTGAAAGTCGTTTGCCTTATATTTTATTTTGAATGGTAAATACTTTGTAGAGCATTTTAACTGGGACAACTATGTTAACAGAGTTATTGACAACACCTCCACTCTTCTCTCATATTTAGTCACGACTGTTTTTTTGGTCAAACTGTTTGACTGGGAGTGGTATTTTGTCCAGCAAACCTGTTCAATCCTTGGTCGCTTCGAGTGATTTCAAACCCGTTTCATTCTCAAAGCAGCGAATCTAATCTGTTAAGATTTTGTGTAAGATTGCATAATATGAACCTCTTTAGTTCCTCACATCTGTGTATATAATATCCACACACACACACACCATCTAATTGCGGCTGCACCTTTGGTCCATCGTGCGAAATGTCCTTCCATAACGACAATTTACTGTTCGTCGGAGATATTAGGTGGAAGGAGCACATCAGGTCAACTGACCGTAGTTCCTCAGTTTTGTTGACGGGCATTAGCTGACCGTGGTAGTGATTTGAGCGGTCAGCCCTCTTCAACAGCTGAAACTGCCAGCATGAGACTACGTTCTTGATTAACTTACTGTCCACTATGGTTAAGAAAATTAATGGTTCGAAATTTCATGAGTTCGGTGACACCCGGTTCAAGCAGGCTTATTAGATTTAACGAACTGACGCAGGCTAATACGAATACTTAGTGCCAATTGTCATTTCATTAAGATCAGAAAAAGGAGGTGCCAATTATGAACAAGCAATAAAGTACAGTGTAAGGGTGTATCAAGAATTACCATTTAATAATAAAACATTGGAATTCGTTAACAAAAAGAGGATTGATCAGTTAGAATCAAATTTAGATTGATACAATGGAACAAGCAAATCTAGACTGAATGAAAGAGGAAATAACGCAGATAATTCCAAAAAGAGATTGCACAAATGACATGTTTTTTTACCGCCGCTGTTGCTCGAATAGACAGGTCACGTTTCCGCACGTTTATATGAGAAGAATCGAAAGTGTTGAATGTGCAGTTACATGAATGCGGATAAATGCACGTAAGGTCCACGATATGTGTGATTGGGCAGGTGTGAACTTGGGCTGTGCTCAAACTATAGTAGAGTGAGGCCTGCATTTGTGGCTCTAATCATGGTCAACTCTGGTGTGAATTACACTTGCTTAGTGATGCGATCGATCTACCTCGTCTGATGATTTTTGGGCCTCTAAACATTCATTTACAGGGGTCTCTATCAACCTTACGGAATTCGTCGAACGAGTGGAGCAGTATTCAGTTTTTTCCCGATTGCGGACGTAATCCCCCTTCTGAAAAGGTCCGGTAGCATTGTTGGCCTGATTCCTTTTCCCACCCCGAAAGGGGTTTTCACAGCGTTGTTCACACAAGTATGTTATAAGCAAAAGTGACATCTCCAGAACCGAGCTGGCTGCCATTGACCCGTCGTAATGCTTCCAATCGGTTTACAGAATTGCCGAATCCGGCCTTCAGCGATTATCTGTCAACAGTCCGTTGTTGTCCCGTGAGGCAGAGCACAGAGCCTCGGGCACCTCCTCCGACCCGCCTTTCAGGTGCATTAGGAGGATCACCAGGGTAACCCAAATGGTTCTGAATTCGGTCACGCTATCCGCATCCTCCAAACAGTCCATGAGATCTGCATGATCGGAAGTCGGTAACCACAAAGCCTTCATCTTTAATTCCGGTCACGTACTAATTAGTGTTAGCTCATAACGAGGGCAGTAAGACAAACGGACAGGATTGGTAGATACTATAACGACGAAAGTGACATAAACACTCATTTGCTTATAACAGTAATCTCGTAGCATTAACCATAACATTGTATACGAAAAACCGCTTTTCGTTAGCCTGTTCTCCAATGATAATTCTCACCGATAATTCAACTTGTACACCCATCTGGCTACTCACTAGTAGTGTGGTCTAATTGCTCATTTTACCTACACTGACATGAAATTTCTTATGCGGTGGATTGCCTGCTCGTGCAGTTGCCATAAGTTTAACTGTCCAAGCTAAATAGGTAGGTATCTCTGTGAACCTATTCAGAATAACATTGTTGACTTACGACGAAGGCTGTTAAGTAGGTGAGGTACGGAAACACAGTGACAGCAAAAAAACAGATTTAGGTTTTCCCATACTGGGCTATGGCGTGGTATGACTCTTGCAGAGGAAACGACGTATGAGATTTGATTGCCTGTTTCCTATCAGAATCACTGGGTTTTCTCTAGTCTCCGTAGGTTTGACCCAGAGATCACTTCACTCCTGTTAAAATCGTTCCCTGTTACAAGGTGATTCTGTTGGGAGGTTACCTGAATGGAGAAGCACTGTAGTTACATACGGAGAATACCCTGGCCACATCGGTGCCGAGTTAAAAGGAAGAGGCCCATACAAATATCTTTTACAGTAATGGAAATGCGCTCTCTTGTTGCTTCCGTTCTGGTAGATTCAACTTTTTTCGCTCTTTTGATACTCAGAGGTGTTGAGTTTTGCAATGTAACGAATGAGCGTTGATTGGTCGTGGTAGATGTCATCGGCATTAGCCTGTTATACACATCAGTGTGGAACCAGTCCTCCACCGGCTAACACGTAACGTCTCTCTGCAACACATCCAAACATCCGCTGTATCCACGTCACCCATCTTCTGCTATGAACAGCATGTCCTATGGACACGTTTTCAATTATCGACCACTGACCGTGACGTAATGGGCTTATCCAACGTGCATCAAAAGCATCACTTATTTACTACTCAGCTGTAGTAATTGTCCGTCATGTCTGTGAGGAAAATCGAGCTACTACGTCTTTTTGTAACGGTGAACAAATCCCGTGTCAATTAGACTTTTAATCATAAGTCTGAAAAAATCGATTAGGAGACCTCTTGTTACTGGACAAGTACCTTTCAAATGAAACACTGTAAAGGAAACCGGTCGTGTGAACTCTTTACTAAAGTCGACGTGCAGGTTTCTGTTTCGCCAATAGCTTGAGCTCAGTCGACTACATGTTGCTGTCCGTTCATTTCTAATAAGGCCGAATATTCCGCAAGCTGCCGTCATTAATAAAGAGTTCAGAAGTACTACAGTCACGGCGAATTTGTTGAGCGTATGCTTATTAGCCTTGCAAAGAAGGAAGAATTAGTTTGGTGAAAGTTTTAAACTTTCCAGTGTTGAATTTCATCACGTTCTACTCATGTACAAAATAGGAAACTACGAATGTGTCAAACGATTCACCGTTTATAGCTCAGTTTGCCTGCTCTTACGTTTTTCATGGCCACTCACATATTGGGCACTCCGTTAACTATCCAATTTGCCAGTGTGTTGAAACTCTCGTTGTCGAGTCATGGAGAACATGTGAATGATCGACCAAACAACAAGGGCAACTGAAGTGATGTGTCGTTGTTTGTCCTGTGAACACAAGTGAAAAGACCGTGAAGGGAGAACTGATCCTAGTTGATGATCACTTCCGTTTCATTGCGTAAAATTAATAACATCTCGTAATGTCTAACTGGCACGCACAATTTCCACCAAATTTGGCAAAAATCGATAGAGCAGATGAAAGAGAAGTGTATGATATTAGCAAAGTTTCAGCTACCATTGGGAGGCTGTTCAGTTGGCTATAGTCTGAGTAGTGATACAGCTTACCCGATGTTTCGTTCCAGGGTTAATCAATAAAAATCTATTCGGTGTTATAAAAAGAAGTCCAAGTAAACGGGTCACCGTGCAAAAAAGCAATCCACAATTACTACTATTCTCTAGAGCACATTCTAACACCAAGCAGATCATACTGTAAATCGCCATTTGCAGACAGACAAGTTGAGATCATGGCAAGTGTTTAAATTCAAAGACGAGGTTGGGAGGTGGCTTTTGATGGGCATTTTTCAATTTGCCTTGTATGCTCGTCCAACAGGTACGATAGCATCTAACATGGGGTTTGTGAGGCTGTTTGGTTTTCGTATCAGTTTCATGTGTTGAAATTAATGGCAATGGTGACGTGTACCTGAAATTACCAAACAATAGCCGCTAGTTCGGATTAGGGAAGTGCAGCGCTTATTAGGTACTGGTTTTATCGGTATTTATGCCACCAAGTGAAAACACTCAACTTTTCCCGTTATCTCGGCCACAAATGTTCCAAAGAATTAATAGAATTCCCTCGACCATGTACGCCTGTGGGGTCGCATGAGCGATCTCAAATGGTGGCTACAGATTACACATCTCTTAACCGCTCAATTCTCTAGCTATTCAACGGCAATCAACACTTTACTCCACAACTTCGCTGACTTTGATGGGTTCAACGTGACCGGAGATTTCGATCAGAGAGTGACAGCTGACAGCCACCAGTACAGTTTATGTGCAGCCAACATGGCAGACCATGAAGCCCGAGAACTCCTCTCGGACGATTAGTATTTACGAATAGTCCAAATCAGTTCCTCTCCCTTATGAGTGCAGAACCAGAGGTGTATGAATAAGTAATGTTCACGCTCTTATGCAATTTACTAAACCTAGTATAGAATACATGTGATAAGCAGCTTTTTAGAAAGCAGCACATTGTGATCAATGTGGCTATTATTTAAGACTGATAACTTTGATTACTAAACGAGGATGACTTACTTTGCTTGTATGTTTAGGCTAACAATGGTTATTCTCCACACCGGGTCAAAAAATCTTTTTTCATGAAAAGACACACTTTAGGACCGATAGAAGTTATTTAATCACGGAGAAAGTAGTGCCATCCAAACGGCCGCTTATGTTAGCCCCATCGCGTAAGGCCAATGCGAGGTAACTTCATTGACGGTCGTCCCAGTGTTCGACTTTCCGGGTCCACCCCGGGAACTGTAACCAAAATCCATACCGTTCTCACTGCCACGTGTGTCGCGTGGAGTAAAATGTCGACAGTTGGGTCTATGTCTTAAAGCTGATTATGCTGAAGCGGGACTACAAAAGTTATTGGGATTTGAAGATTTGGGTAATCCAAGGGTAAATTTAAAGAAACGAACAAGAACTTATGGAACAAGTTGAACGAAATAGGGGCTGCACACATATTGTTGGAGATAGGCAACTGAGAAACCAACAGACTGAACTAACAACGCCTTAGAACTGTTATAACGATTTCATCAGCCTCTGGATTAACGCTGCATCCCTCACATACACTTTCGGCCTTTTGGTCTTATTGAGGCAGCGTTTAATCAACAGAAACATAAGATCTCAATGATTAAAGAACAATTTACTGTCAGCTAAAATGTATTAGAATGCCAGCACTGATTAGGCTATCCGATGTAGCATGTGAAACGGTAGTGTGTGAAATCATATTGTTCTTTTGCTAAGAAGATATCTGTTTTGTACCATCTTAATGATAAGCCTAGAGACTGGTACCGAAAATATCATCCGTTAGGTGTATCACGCACAAAATCATTCACTTTGATAAAGGTTCCACTTGTGTTTACCTACAGGTTGGTAAGATTGAACTATGTCATAAAATAATAGCACTATACTTCATGTGATTGGTCAGTCATTTCCGATGTGCCTACAAATGTACAGACGTCAACCAGCATATGTGGAAGGACTTGAAGAAGGGTACGCCAGCAACCGACTGCAGTGATTACCAACGTAGCTGGGATGTAACCACATCACTTACGTTTAGTGTATAAGTATGGAATAACTTTTCTGACATTTGCTCACATGCCGTTGGTTCGATTCCCCAGAGTGTCTGGTGTCCGGAAAACCGAACTAGATGAAAACTGATGTTCATCACCTTAATGATGTTTACTGCAAGCAACTAGTTTTGTTTAAAGTAAAATGAAGATTCTTCTCCCTTCGTTGATCAGCGGGATCGCCTTGTCTAACTCCACCTATAACACATGGAACTACTTTGGTTTCATGGCAAAGAATAGGAGTGTATACTAGAAAATGCTAACGTTAAAAGCGGATTGAAACAGTACTGTTATGATTGTACATCGGAATATTACTGTGGCATTAATTATCGGATTGCAAATGGGTCTTACGTTTAGACTCAGACGAAACTGACCCAACAGTGATAGCGACAATCAGGAGGTAACAGCCTTGCTGAACGTAGTTAATAATAAGCATTATGTGTAAACCACAGTAGATATTGCTGCACTGATATTAGTCATGATTGTAGCTCTCTCCCTAACAACACAACGTGATTTATTCGGAGTACTTCACGCTGATATATTGTTGAACGATATGGATAGTGACTGGTTACTGGTCAGCCTTCTTGTTTTATGGCCTGGACAGTACTGGCTTTTATCAACTCCCCTCAAGTATCGCCATTACCTGCCCAAATTACGGTAGGCAGAAGCTAAACCAGAAAAGCTGGTGAGATAAAGAAACCAGTCTGTGACAATACGCCGATGAAACCAATATTCATGTTTCCAATAAAAACGGTAGGTACATCAGACGATGACACATATAATAAGCAGTTTGGGATTTGATTGCTGTAAGCTGAGCATCAAACACATTTAATCATGTTCAGATGGAATTACCACGCGGCCTCTTTTGAAAAGAAACACTAGATTCTAGTTGTGCTGTTGTTAGAACCCGTCAGTGGTACATACGTTTGCCATTGCCTGGATTCGAATGTCGACCACAATCTCATGAGGCCATTTTGTTGAACACGGCACCATTAACCTCACATTAGACACGAGTGAGTGATGTTCAACCTACAACAACTAATTTCTCTACTGTATGGCGGTAAGCAAACTATGGTTTAGCAAATTTAGTGACTTCTATAACTTCAACTAATGACGAACTCTAACAAAAGCGAAACTCAAATCTAGTACTTCTTTTCGAAAGGGGTTGACTGGAAAGTATATGGAAATGCGACAACTGCAATCAGTTGTGGGTGACGTTCAGTTTATTCCGAAAGAGGTCTTAATCGTGGGGTCGTCGACTGAAGTTAGCAAGTTAATTGCTGTGCTCCCTGACGAGGCGATCAAGCAATCTGAGAATTAGATAAACGAATGTGGCTTGGTGCTTGTGTATGATAGTTCAGTCATGCCTGACATAAGACC
>LUCH01003251.1:22886-36584 GCA_013368495.1 Paragonimus heterotremus | reverse complement strand
TCCATTTCGAGGCGATCGGGCAACCTGATCATTACTCACAAGCGAAAATGGTTGAGCGTTCACATATGATAACACGGTCGTGCCTAATGCGAGGTCAGTGGCGTAATGGTAAACATGGTTGCCTCATGAAAAGCGTAGCCGGAAGTCTAGTCCCGGTCGTGGCAAGGATATGCACTAACGACGAGCTCTAATGAGCGCGAAATTCGGGTCTACTGCTTCTGCTGTTTGAAACGGGCCGACTGGAAAGTCTATGAGAATGTGACAGCTGCGATCAATTGTGGATGATGCTCAGTTTATATGAAAACCAAAAATCCCTTACTACTCACCAATATCCCATAATGGTCCAGGGGTGTATTGGTTAATACCCCCAAAGGATATCACATTGATAAAATAAGAAGGTCAATGTACTTTAACCGGCCTAGTCTGTTATGTTACAGTGTGACGCGCAATTGCTGTTCAGCTGTGATAACGTGTGTGTGTGTGTGTGTGTGTGGGCAATGAGTGCGTAACAGTCGTTTTGATAAATACTGTAATTGTACTAGTAGCAGTCATAATTTAGTCTTCCGACTCATATTCACTGAGGCACAGATCTACATCACTCATGTAGACGGAGCTTAATAAACAACTGTCGACCAGCAGTGAGTGCCGTAGGGTGCCTTCACTGGACGAGACAGAACAGACTAGTCAGGTAACAAATTCGCGGCCTTGCTCATGCACGAATACAAGGTTAACTGAAGTGATATCTACGTCGATAAGATATATGGTAACCGACCCTCATACCGTTTTCTGTTTCCAGGCTGATACTTTCTTTGTGGTGTTTGTCCGACATACACAACGTTTAGTGTTTTGTCAAAACACCCCAAGTCGGAGCATGTTGGCTCCATGTGTGCATTTAAAAACCATTCCAATGTCACATGAAACGGACCGATGCTGACCATATCTCAGCGGTTGGTGGCAGATTGATACCAAGAAGTGCAGAAAAACATGCAGTATTGAGCTTACAGTATAATGGGGTGAACCCTAAGTCCGAATTGCAGAAGTTTTGAAGCATTCTCAAGCCACCGTTGCAATGAACGTTCTGTCGATAGTGCACGTGTACAAGATCTTCCACAACCAATCTGACAGTGTTGTTTTACTGTGATGCCAATGTGTAATAGTCCTTATTAGGTAAAGTAAACTGGTTCCCGCCAAACAGTGTACATCGTCAGAGGTCCAAACTGATTTACCTCTGCTATGGTTATGACATTTCTTTCGGAAAAGCTGACGCTTACGGCTATTAGCTCGAATAAGCTTCGTGACTAAACAAAGCATTCTCCGAACCATCTTTTAATGTGCAGCACAATATTATCAAATTAACTATCAACTACGTTAAAAGATGACACAGACTCTTTTTCCTTCTAAGGAGGCAGAGTTAAGCGACTTCTTCACTAGAATATTCGACAGAGTCGCGAAGTTTCGTCGGCGATAGCACTACCAAGTGACTCAAATGCAACAAACACATCTGGGCTGTTTAGCAGAATTTCTGATCATACACATCAAGTTAGACTTACCGCTAAGCTTACCATGTGCTTAACATCTGCCATTCAGACTTGTGGACTTCGACTTTGATATATTTTGTTGTTGTACTCAACCGATATAATCATTATCATCTGTTTTATTCAGTAACAGCTCTTCTTTGTCGGTTTTTTTCATACGTTAAGCATTTTTAGTTTGAAGGTAGCATGATGTGGTCATCGCTTAACATTGTACGGCTGAGCAAATTACCATAGTCGTGAGCTGTCCAGGGTGCCAATGTATTCCGGCTAATCTACGTATTTGTAATACACGACCCCAGTCTTCCACTTAGGACGATATGTAAGCCTACAGCCAACCATTAAGGCGAGGACTCAGCCAGCTCATCGTCAGTCTGTTAAAGACACCGAATGACAGCTCAGTACAAACTACATATATGATGATGAGGCATCATTAGAGAAACTATTATATACAAAGCGAAAGAATGGGCAACAACAGGATCGGACGCTGATCACGCCCAATTGGGAATAGTTGTTCTGTGAGCAATGTTGGTGCAAATGTATTGCTCGACGCATCTCGATGAACTGTTGAAGTGGTCTTCAGAAAATATATCAGTAATCCATATATATACATATATATATATATATATTGACAGCCAGTGGGTAGAACTGACCGAACATTGTGTGATGCTCTGAGTGCTTTTTTCGGTTACTCGTTTAGCTCCGACTGATTACAGTAAGTTGAAGACACCATACTGGTATGCATTTCGTTGTTATTTAAACGAATTACAACAATAGATGTAACGATTACTGTGGTGAAAAATTTATGAATTGTCAAACTTTCACTGTTTTTGTTGGTATTCTTGAATGTGAATTTTGTCTTTAATCGTGTAACCCATTCGCATTGTTAACTAAAAAGAAAAGAAACGCCAATGGAGAATTAATTCTATCCAATTCCCCTCCTGTACTGATCTAACTTGACAGATACCAGTAGACTGTAAGTAGTAGTTAACAGTATCATCACAGACAGTGTCCGAACCAACAGATCATATTGCAAATGACAGGTCCTGTTCTAGGCAAGAAAGGGGGGATAAGATGTTTTAAGAACCCAGCTCCTTTCATACACTGACGAGGATGACAATCTCGTCAACCTAGCACTAGGTTAAAAGATGTTGCAGACTGTGAATGCTATTCAGTTTAGAATTCCTTCGAAATCCTTAACAGATTACCCCCCCACACAGTAATTGGAATGCACATCTCCGCACTGCTCACTTCCTGACCATTCTGCTTTGAACAATGATATATTTATTCTATACTTTTACAGGGTTGATCGTTCATGATTTGAGCAAACGGGATCAAAAAACAAAAGGTCCACAAGTTTTAACCAGTCCAGTCAAGTGGATCAGCACTGGTCCAGGCACACCTGGCTTTGCTGTTTGTAGGTTCAAATGCGTGTGATATGTTGAACGGCCCATAAACAGGACTGCGTTGCACTAACTAGCATACATGTGTCAACCCGCAGCATAGTCAGTTCACATTAGACAAAAAATAACTGTCCAACAGCTTAACGGTTTGATAAGGGCATTTTCATGAACCCCGCTGTAAATAAAACCCAGTACTGAAGCTGTTTGGTTTTTAACGTTACTGTGAATTTCGCTTATATCTAACCGCTAATAGCCTGGTTTTCACACCGGCACGAGACATTGCGGATTTAATTACGCTAGACAAGAGCGTTTGTTCACCCTACTTTCAAGCGATCTTTCTCATTATCCAACCGACATTAACCATTTCTTGCAACAATCGAACGAATGTTATAAACTGAATTTAGATTGAAATAACCCCATAAAAATGAATTACAGGTAAACGTATGAGTAATAGTTACAATAAAATTATACGTATACTTCATACACACTAGTTCTACAAAGGATTATTACAGTTTCCCTTAGCTACTCAGCCTCATCACTTCAACGTATGAACTGGAAGCATTTCAAACGCTAGCCTGTCCTATCGTACCGTGCTCGCATCACCGTACATGTTAATTCGGTCACTCACGTAGATCGCCTGACAGCACTGTGTGCCCTATAAGCTAATATGCTAAAGGTGTTTTATAGGATTATCTACAGCCTAACTGACCCAAAACCGGAATCCCTGATATCAGTAGCCGCAACTTCTTGATGCGCGTATTATATATTGTAATATTATTTTTGCAGGAATGAAAGACAACAAAAAGAGCCACGTAGTCAGTATGTGGACTAGTATCTAAAGTGGATAATTCATTCACGTCAGAGGCTGTAAAATGCATCCATACGATCATTGGTCATTCACCTTCGCTTCGTTAACTTACACTCTCTTCCCGCAAATTCGAAGCAGCAGTAAATCTGTGCACTAGGCTATTCACAATGAAAACTTGACTTCCTTTGTGAAGAAAACGAACTACGATTAGGGAGCAAAAGAAACATTTGCCAGAGGTTGTATCGGTCGATGATTTCACGAAAAGGTTGTGCACATGTTCTTGTAATACAACCATAAATTATGTTTGCCGTCGGCCGCATATTTTCAGTAATATTATAGAGTTTATTTGTTGGTTTGACTTGCGAAGCAAGTTTTAATTCTTTGGATGGTGATCGTAATGTTCAGCGTTTGTTTCACCCCGACCAGTATGTTCCTGGTCTGGCTCAGTTAGCCAGCACGATGACCACCTGGGTTTCTTAACTTGCTTATGCCAACATCTCCATACCGTTCCACTCGTTGGGCCACCCTTTGTGTGCTCACCTGAATCCGTTGGAAAGTTAATTTTTTTCTCTTTTCGAGAATCGATCGGTTTACCTCTTCGTGTTACGAAATAGGAAGGGCAGATGTGCTGATCCTAGACAAAAGATAAAACCGTCTGGCAATCGTAGTGCTAACTGGGCGGGGACATACGTGTATCCCCCAACGCCCCTGTAGTTTGGATTAACGGTTAGCACAGGGTCGACTTTAAGCCAGTCCAATGGAACTAGTTTGTTAAGAATATGATTCTTATATCTGTGTATAGTTCGTCATATGACAAGCCTATCCAAACAGAATTCAGTCGACTACTTGATAGTGTGGATAGTTTCTAAAGGTGATCACCACCGACGTAGCAATTAAAAAAGGTGTCGCCGGAAGATCAGGAAGCTGTGCCATTTTTGCAAGGAGTGTGCACACTATCAAATGAAACTGCAAGAAAGTTATAAAATTCAAAACTAACCTCACACGTTAGGCAACCAACCATTTTGATGTTCATTCCAATGTCTATCACTCGCTTTTAGAGTCTTTGGTAAGTTACATCTAATCAAAAATGTGACAGCCAAGTCAGATCAGTGATGGGGTAAAATTTGTCTGACAATCGAGCAGGTTAACCATGAAATCGATCATGTTCCTAGTTTATCAGTCATAACCTTATTTCAGACGGTAAAGAGCTGTCAAGGTTTATCTTCTAATCTTTAACAATTCATAATCCTGTATAAGAATTCAGTCTGCACGTGACACGGGATAACGCTATATTCTAGTACATACTAAACGCAGCTTTACGACAAGTTAGTCTGCAGTCACATATCCGCATGTTACACAGCATTCTGTCATTTCGACCAAAGGAAATCTTAAAGTAAGGTGTCTCACACATATGCCTGATGTCCCACGCCGTCCTTAGTGTCAACTGAACTCTTTGTAATATAGTGTAGTGCTCACTCTCAGGCTGATACTTCGCTGTAACCTGCCTCGTCCTTGTTTGGACTCACCATATAAGGATTGTCCGAATGGGGGGATAGAATAAACGAGTCTTCGATTTACAAGTCGACGGTCCTCTCCTCTCGATAACCAGCCACACGGTAGTTGATTTGTGTATAACTGGTTTATAACTTTTTAACACTGTTATTTTCTGCCTACTAGCTAGGCGTATCCATTTTTGATAGCGTTTGTTGATCCATTCATCATAGCTTCTAATTTTATACACGTGGAGACAAAACACCCAAAGTCCTAAAAGATTATGTCAACCGCAGAGTCATCTACAAGCCATTATCGGGAAAAGTAGATTATGGCTTTAATGGCGAGTGTTGATACCATGCGTGTTGTAGTTGGCACAACTCTCTCTGGCATGTATATATGAACCCCTATTGGGTCACCCGAACAGACTTACTCGGCCTTTCTGCATTACCCTGTTATTGTTTTGATTTGCAAATTTGTTTCAGAAGCATTGTTTATTAATCCTCATCATCCAAAATTAACGGATATTTCAGTTTGTCAATTCTCCGGCAGAAAAAATGCCTCATACCAGAACCTGTATCATCTCAGTCCAAATTTATCAATTTTCAAAAGTCAACCTCGTGTTGAGCGCGTTGTTAACATTTTACCCAACTGTGTTAAGTCAAACGGGATGGTGTCAGATTTTGGAAGTCGTGTAGAAACCGGTTAGCGGGAAACTGAATGGTCTACTGACAAAGATCCCCTAGGCGACTGATACTCGGAAGCAAGTGCATTTCCTTAAAACAGTGTTGAATATTGGGTGACAGCCGTTTTTTCTACTTCGGATCCACGCCAGTTTACTAAAACTAATTGACTCTGGCTGTTAGTTTTAGCATGTGGTGGTAGTCTGCACAGTGTGTTGGGACCGACTCGTTTTTAATCGCCCAAGAGGGATCATGATAGTTGCTCTAAAGTTCCGCGCACATTCTGAGAAAGACTGTGTTGTTGTGTCTGTTAGCCCTAAGTAACTTCAAACAGTTGATCAGACTTGTACTATTACAAAGCACTCCAAATTAGCTAGCACACTATCTCTGTTTTTGCTTTCCTATTAAAGGCGAATAGTTAGACGGGATCAGTCAACTTAGGATCACTTTGTATTACATCGAATCACGGTCTTTTTTCAACGAATGTATACTGTTTTTTTCAAAATTCAATACATTCTAACTTGATAGAAGTTGAAAATCATTCACAATTGGCCATACCTTTCACAGTCCTGTAGACTTTCCGGCCAATCGATTTCGAAAGTTGCGGTGACCTGTGAGTGCTGTTCAAATTAGATTAACAAAAATCTCTTATTACTTTCTTAGTTATTTTGATTACATTTTACAATCGGGAAAGCTAGTTCTATTCGTTGACGGTGGACTATTTATCAAGGACAATTAAAAATTTTCCTCGGTTTCTAAAACATCGGCCCGTTTAAGCCCGACCCGTTTAAGCCAGCCTCGTAAATCAGCTAGATTAATGAAGATGATAAACGGTTCTAGTGGGTGGAGCTCAGTTTGTATCGGTGCAGAGTAATGACAGCACTGGGATCATTTTGGTTACTCCAACCTACCTTCTTTCTAATGAATGCAGGTCACAAGTCTTAATTTTTTACGTTTAGTAAACAATTATCGCATTGATCATCATTGTGTATAATATTTTCGATTACTTCGTTGACTTTAGTGATGAGGACAATTTCCATGTTGTTCTAAATCGTACTGTCAGGAATGGGGTTGAAGTAAACTCACAATTGATAGCAACTTTCGTAATCAGCCAGATTCTTCTGCCAGTCTCTGTAGAAAGAAACTCACAGCTTAGAGTTTCATTCTTGTTAAAGATCTTCAGTAGCGTATATCTCTGCCACCATCCGGATTTAAACTGTTGCCCGGTATCCCATAAGACAACTGTGCTTTCCACTAATTCACTTATCTCAACTTGGACACAATTGAACTATGACACACTTAGCCACATTCGCTTGTAATTAATGTTCAGGATGCTCGAGCGTTTTGAGGAATTACACGTAAATCGGTCCTTCAACTCTGATAGATAGTAGCCTCCGTGAGACTGCCGAGGTCAATTAAGGGTCCTTCTGATGGGAGTCTACACTTGTTATTACGCTGTCCATGAAGGGATGCAAATTTTGTATTTTCTTCTCAACCGTTTATGGTACCTCTTTCGTTGGGGCCCAACGTTATCACCACTTAAAGACAAGTATCCCACTAACCTATCGAACAAAACCAACAACATTCTCTCCATGCCCTTGTTCAATATTGTCAGTTCATTTCTTCCGTTCGTTTAGGTTGCTCTCCATACAAGCCTAGAAACACCGCCACACAAACCATGGTGATGTGTGAATTCCCTATCACAATGTGCAAAAGACAACTTATACGTTTAGAAGGGGGATGTGCGATTACTTTTATTTGTTGAATATTTCCACCACAAAGGACAGCCTTAAAATGTTATGATGCTGACGATGTTTTGTATCGGACAGTGAAAAGTGGATACTTGAAAGGCTGTTTGACCAATGAATACAGCCCCAATCAAAACCGCGCAACGGTCATTTATTTCGTTAGTGGAGATGGAGTGTACAACACGACGTATCGTGACATAGTATGTAGGCTGTGACATACAAGGGTTTTACCAGTTTTGAAAGCAGTTCCTCTTACCAGAAGGTATGAATGATTACTTAATCACCGTCTCCAAAGTCAGTTGTTGAAGCTGCGACATTAGACGAGATGTGTGAAATGTAATCAACATTCAGCCAGTGTTAGGGTTTGTCCAGTCTGGAACAGCTTACTTGACTCTTTCTTGTCAAAGTGGTTAACAGATAAATTTAGGTGAAGACTTTTGTGTACATCTGGGAGACTAGTTAGAGTCTCCAAATGGTGTAACCATCCGGACAAGTTTAAAATGTTACGCAATATCTAACGCTAAGGCTAGTGAGCCATTACTTACTGAAATGCGTTTGATTCATTTTTTCTTGGCATATACCAGTCATCTGTTCATTGTAGCCATATAATTCCTTCTCGTGTCTAATGTGCAATCAGGGCGCGGTAGTCAACAGGGTTGCCTCATGAAGATGTGGCCAAAATTCTAATTCCGACCGTGGCAAGGTGATGCGTCGCTGACGGGCTCTAACAGGAGCGAAATCCGAGTATAGTGTTTCTATTCTAAAGCGTCTGGCTGAAAAGTCTGTTTGAATACGAAAGCTGTGATCAAATATAAGTGGTATTCAACATAAAATTATCTTGCGTTCTTGCATTTCATGCTTTACACTTCAGAAACAAAGTTTTTCCTCCTTTTTTCTTCTTCCTTCTGGTACAACCGACTAACATAATCTGATAAACATCAGATTTAAAGGTTTTCACTAAACTGTAGAATTCTAACGATTCCAACAATTGCGTTGTTGGATGCCGGATGAACTAAGCCGGCATCTGACCGACGCGGGACAGACATGACATACGATATATTGTCTAAAGCTCAGAATAGGGAACAAAATGCAAACTCATGAATGGTCACGACAAGTTTATTGAAGCTGTACGTCAATTACGTTCAGTAATGTGTGGGAAAGTTGAAAAATTATTAAAATAGTGCCTAAGAATCAACACGCGCACAAATAACATGATCATGAAAAATTTCTTCAAACCAGGATTAGTAACAAATTTGAGGGTGATGAGTATCCACCGTACAAAGATGACTCATCAGTTAACAGTTTTATCCATACATTACGTCCTTTGTGCTAGACAGCATTTAGCAGGAAATACCTCGCCTGATTTTCCTCACTCATCAGCCATATACTGTTATTTGAATTCATGATCCACTTCTCTATTACAGTGATGGGTAAACTATCTTTCTAAACCTGTGATAAGCTGTTGGTTCAACACCCACGATCGAGTGATAGAAAGGCTACTAGATTATGCTCTTCGGAACAAGTCTAGCCAATCAAGACCCTTGATCTGCGGTGCGTTAACAGAACGAAGGGCGGGGTTGTCAAAGTGAAGTTAGTGCACGAAACCTTCAGTTCTGACTGCCCTGACATATATTTTAAGACTGAGTTTTATTCATTCGAGTTGTTTGTGGTTCATTATCAGTCTGATTGTTTGTTCAAGTAAGCTTAAGCGGAGTGAACATTTAGTGGACCTAGTCGATGCATTGTAGCTGGTTTCTGTCAATTTGAGAACGGACTAGCGATTAACTGCAACAATTCATCGTGATGACAACTTTGTTAATAATTCATATTCGCAGAATGCAGTCGAAGTTATTGAAAAGTAGTCTACGAACTTAATCGCCATTGCCCACCTTACTTACGTGTCATCTCAACACTGGTCTCACTTCGCACCAGGCGAGGCGGGACGTCTAGCGGTGGTCTGGTACATCAATGATTGACACACATGAAAGAAAATCGTGTGCCACCAAAATGGTCCACGTATATCCAGACGTGAATTTACAATAGCCCGGCAGAAAAAGAAAATACCATCACTCAACACAAGTTCACTCAGTTCAAAAATTGCGGCCGACGAATAACTATATCCGGCTCCGACTTATAGCTGGTAAGACATCAAACAGTACCGAGTCACCCTTACACATATAACTCTGGTAGTGCTCTCGTATAACTGACACGATTAGCATTCTGCTCATCGACCAAAATTTATATGACTGTGTTTCAAACCAAGTAAACCGGTAATCACTACTGATTCTAACAGCAAAACCATATGGATGCGGTTCAAGTGAACACACTGATAAGGCTGCTAAATGAGAACACTGGAGGTGCCTACTTCAAAGCAACACCATGTAACGAACCGACGAATTCATTGTTCTGATCAACCATTGTTTCTGTTTATCGCCGACCTAATTGTCCTTCTTCATTTTTACAAGGTAAACACACGCTGTTAAACAATTTGAATAAGAAAAATGCTTTAAAACATAATCAGGTTCTAGGCGGATTATCGATTTTGTGGTCGTGGTTCTTCCGGTACCCTTTTACAATGGAAAAGTTAAACCTATTCATTTGTAACGGATCATATATCATACAGCAAAACTAAACTCATATCCTACCTCAACTGTGAACAAACCGACCAAGAAAACTACAAAAAAGCTTTGGGTGTTCAAGGCCTGACCGACTTAGACCAGCCTGAACGATTGATTAGATGATCAAGCAGCAAAGACAAATCGAATAACTGAAAGTCAGCTCGTGACTGCTCAACGAAGCAATCAGAGCAAAACATTAACAACCCCGCCCTTCCTCCCCTAAACCGAATGCAGATCTTCGCATTCAGATAGGCGTTTCGTCTAGCTCACTTCGAAAGGAAGCACTAGACTCAAGTTTCGCTCTTATTAGCGCTCATCGGTAGTGCAGATCCTTGCCCGGGTCGGAGTTTGCTCTCTGACCGTCGTGCTTGTGAGACTAAGGGTTGTCGATTGGATAGAATAGAGTGATTCTGTTCATCCTTCTTTCAAAATTATCGGGCAAGCCGAACACTATTCATACAAGGTTGTGATTGAGTGTTTGGATCTGATTATTCGGTCATGCCTATTGTGAGGTTGCTGACATTGTGGTTAATGCGCTAGTCTCACAAGCACGAGGGTCAGAGTACAAACTCCGATCCGGACAAGGATATGCACTACTGATGAGCTCTAATAAGAGAGATACTCGAGTCTAGTGCTTCCTTTCAAAGTGGGCTAGCTGAAAGGCTTATCAGAATGCGAAGGCTGCGATCAAGTGTGAGTGATGTTCAGTTTTTAAATAACCTAAATCCCCGAACCCTCACTACCGAATGCAGATCATAGGTTTCCATTGGCTAGATTCATTTCGCAAAATGTGAACAGCCAGACCATTTGTCAACAAAACCGCGGGCGTTTAGTCTGGGGCTTGCAAATTGTTCGTAAATGCATTGTTGATTGAAGCTTCCGCATTCCAATTTCTCAGTCGGAGCAGTAGACTTCAGTTTTATTCTTGTTAATACTGGTCACTTAACAGGCTTGTCCGCACTCAATACGATCGTGCTGCCTGACAGTTGTTCGTAAACGAGTGCGGTTGGGCGTTTGTCTATAATAAATCAGTCTGACTTAACCTGAAGTCAGTGGATGAACTGCGGAGATCCAGGCAACTGGTAGTGGTGTTTAATTCATATCAATCCAAACCCCGTGTTGTTTACCAGTAAGGGTACCGACATGTGTTCCAGTCAGGATTGAATAGACATACGCTAGTGTTTCTGAAAATTCCTGGGTTTATCTCCCTTGATCTTCCTGGAAACACTTCAACCAACTCTACACTTAGCGTTCATTACGAGAACATTGCAATTAAAGCAATGACAGATACACACACACACACATCGTTTACTATAATGTAATATAAGGCTACATACATTCTTAGAAGAGGAAGAAAGCATGAAATAGTTTGTAGTACTGATCCCACGTGGATCCGATATACACATTTGGTGTAGTCTACAGTTCTCATGCTCAAACATGCTCTACTCTTGCCGGCGTGTACACATCGACACACCACTCACTCATAGTGAGCAAGGCTATCTGACCTTATTGGAGGGGTCTCGGTAAACATAGTCCACGTGACAATTAATAATGGTCGCTCATCAGGTCAAACTTTCTCTCATTCCCCTCTCCACGCGTCCTTCATCCCGACTCTAACCAATTCCGGTGTGGTTCATATGTTGACCGACAAACACCAGAACAATTGACGTGAACTGATCAATCACACTTCTATATCAGATGAAATGAACTATCCCAAAATCAAGGACAATCTCAGTTCATTTCATGTATGGCCTACTATCTGTTAAAATGGAGTGAGTGATCTGGTCCACTGTGATTAAACCTTCATGTACTGGGGCCTAAGGAACTTAGCATAAGAAGTTACTCGCTGATGAACCTGTGTTGTCTACAGTCTGTTTCTGTTGAGTAAGTACCATTCAAACAAGACCATAATTTGTAGTTTATGGGAAGCACTAACGGTAGTTGGTGATCGGCTACTTCACTCAGCCACTATTGTAAGGCAAAAACATTGTTGCCAAACAAATGTTTGAGGTCGTACTTTATACGACATTTTACCGTAACCTTGAAATCTAGGTGAATCAACTAGGGTGAAGAATTTCTCTACTAGTCTGCTGCAGAAGATAAACTAATTAAGAATCAAGTCTCTTCAACGTTTTCACTGGATTGTAGGCGTAAATGTTCATCCAGGACTGATGTATAACATTTCAAAAATCAACCATAATTTTCGTCACTTCCCACTGCGTTGTTTTTGTAAGTACAAAGTAGACTGTGGAGTTAACGAACTCAGGCAGTGGTCGCACAAACTCACTATGAAGAGTTCGTAAAACTGTCAATCGGAAGAAACATCCGTTTCATCACATCCAGTACGATGAATGCTTTTCTCTTTACATTCTGTGGTGGTGAATAGCAGACGGGTTGGGCGTTCACCACAAACCCGGGTCCTTTTTAGGTATCGTTTTGACAACATACACAGTTGTTTGTGCATTGTGCGTTACGTGACCAGAATCATCACTGAGAGACATGTTGCTGAACACATTTTCGTTGACAGGAAAATATCATTTCTTTAGTAATTGCCCGACCACATCGAGGTCCGTTTTGCAATGATGGAATCATGAAATTTCCCGATTTCCGAGTCAGCGGCATGAAGAAGGGAGTGAGTGGATAATCTTCCCAGTAGATCATTACCATGGATTAAAAATAGTAGTAGCTCTAGAGCTGATCTTTGTAACACACCAGTTGAGGCAGATGTGGGAAAAAGAGATCTAAGTCAACAGGGCATCAATAGGTTCTACCACTAAAGAATGAAGTACTTCAGTAATGAATGCTACATTCTATCCCGTATGTATTCAGCCTTGTAGAAGTGACTTGCACAAAACGTGATCAAACTCTTTACCAAGATCTGACCTGTGGCCGTGATTCGTGACGTCACTTAGTAAAAATCTGTTTGACAGGAATTCATGTCAGGATGGAAACATGGAACCATTGTTTCGAAGATGTTGTGAGATAGCCCGGTTGAGGACATGTTTTAGGATTTTCCAAGGAGTGCTTCTTCAACTTACTGGTCGTTAGCTGGTAGCAGAGAGAATAATACCGACACTATAAAGTAGGATGATGGTAGGTTCTTTCCATCCCAGGCAAACTGTGTCAGCAATAAGGATCGACGTGGACAAGATAGAAAATAGTTTATCAAGTACACAGGGTGACCCTTACAGAACAGTCACTTAAACAGTGCAACTTCCGAAGAAGAGTGAGCTACTAAAAGCTAGATATATGAACGAGTATAATAGTGTGATTGGACGAACAACTGATCATGTGAAACAGCCCGTGAAGTATCCTGACCGAAACGGCCGGATAATCAACAAACTGTTTTATACATACATGGTAAGCAGTTGCACAATTAGTGCACTTCTTTAAAACTGTGAGAACAATGTATTTA
>LUCH01003251.1:0-22786 GCA_013368495.1 Paragonimus heterotremus | reverse complement strand
CAGTTTCTATTAAATCTGTCCAAGAAGATTCGAGTTCACCATTGTGGTACACACAGACTGTGGACCAAAGTCCGCCAGCTGTGACTGTCTGATAAACGGAACCATCTGAAGATTTGAGAAAACATCATAAGTGCGGTCGAAAAATTGGATTCTATACGGTAGTGAAAAAGATATACAGAGTAGTCATTCTCTCTCACTTCGAACATGTGCAGTCTGAGTGTCCAAATGAACTTGTCGGAAAAAAACAAGGACACGTCAGTACGCAGTCTCCACAAAATGGTCGAAAATTGTCAAAAAATCAACTTAAGAAAACAGCTGAATCTGGATGTTAGTGAGGCAGACTAGAATCATTCGATTCAGAAAAGTCTACGAAATGTACAAATATGGTAATAAATCAGATGAAGTTAGAACTTAAACGTCAAACTTTTTCAGACAATCAGTTCCAAATGTCTGCTTCGACAAAAGCATCAGTTTACAAACGAAAAAGAATGAGATGTACCTTCTGAAACCAAATTCCACATTCTCTAGCAATTCGTCAGCCCACTGAACACACTAAGTACGAATAACTAACTGCTCATTTAGTTCAACACAGTGAATGTTTTATCCTTGTAGTCTGAACGTAACAAACCACCTCCTATACTTTGTCTGTCCAGGAATGTATACTCAAACCCCGAGGTGATAGCTGTCCACAGTGCAACCATATCAACATATTGCAATGAGGCTTGATGTTGTTTAAAAAGGTCGTGTCCTAATTCTTAGAACTTTAGACATCATGGATGTCACCCTCATTAAGTTCAGTTACCTGTCCGTATCTTTTTATGATCACACATCGCTTGCTTTGGGGAACACCAGTCCAGACTAATCAAGTTAAGAAAACCACCTTGCAAGTTCTACCTCAGCCTCATTTACAAAACGATCGTTTACATGCAAAACGTAGGTTGCCTGATGTTGAGTATTGAAACTAGAACAGGATTTTGTATGAGTTTAATACCGCAACTCCTTTCTGCTTCACCCTTGAACCACAGCAGTTCTTTTTCTTCTTCCTGCTATTATATAACAAGAAAGTTTGCGTCAGTTTTTAATGTATTATGTCCCTGATAAGGAGGAAGCACCGACTCGACAGATAGAGAAGTGCGACACTTGCATGGTAAAGGCAAGTACACATTCCGTCAGATCTTATCAATTTTAACTACTCTTGATAGATCTCCAGATAACTGGCTAATTTCAAAACAGGACATCCATTAGCCCCATGAGTTATCAATCGATCTTACTCACATCAGTCAGTTGTTCGATCTTCAGCTATCATCTCTCTTCCAGTAAAAAGTAGGTTTTCCAAAAGACACACTAATCATACCTCAAACAGACGAGTTTGTGGAAGGGACTTTTGTTCTCCGTCTCACCCAAGTCCAGTCTTTTAAATAAGTCTAAACATTTCTTGATCAAATGGACGTATGATTAGTTACTCGCATACATGACTGTATACCCACCAGGTAAGACTGATCGTATCTAATGTGAGACCATTGGCGAGATGGTCAACACGGTTGTCTCATGAAGGCGTGGCCGGTGTTCTAGTACCGATATTGTTGAGGATATGCGCCACTGATGAGGTTCGATAGAAGTGAACCTGGAGTATAGTATTTCTCTTTGAAAGGAGACGGTCAAAACTTTATTAGAATGCAGAAGCTACAATCGACTATTAGTAGTATAAGAGTTGTACCAAAAAAATCCTTACTACTTATTAGTAACGCTTTTATTTGTTAGGTTAGTGAGAGTAATGAATAAATGACGGGGACAGAGTTACTAGTCCGAGCCACGGAAACCTTTTGCCCATTTATACTGTACGAGTCAGCTCACATGAGATATGGATTAAATGCTTTTGGAAGGGCCATCAGGGTGAAGTGTGCTTATAGACTCGTAGAACCAAGATGGTGTGTATCAGTAGAAATTAGGTTGCCAAGTACAACTAGTGCATTGAATTGTAAACTGCATTCAGACCGATCGGATTACGCGTTGAGGCTTACACGAAATTAATAGAAACGGAGAAGCAGCATTGAAGAGACGGAACATTAGCTCTATGAAATTACTAGTATGTGAACCAAATTAACAGATTTGAATTGCCAACGCTTGGTGTATCTCTCTCTCCGACTGGACAGCGTTGTTAGATGAAGGCGCATAGCACTGATACAACACAGGAGATCGAGGATGACCCACTATGACCACGAAATCCCCTAGTTACAAAACTTTTCTAGCGTTATGATGTGGAAGGCAATGGCGACTGCAAAGTCAGCAACCCTCAGTGTATATCATCATGTCGATCCATTCAGTGGGACGTCTGACATCAACTTTGAGTTTAATGTGGCTTCGGTGTCGTTGATGGAGACAACATCTTAAAAGTCAAGTAACTCTGCCGTAAATCTGGCAAACTGACGCGTGATGATTTCGTGAGCATCCCGCTGATCATATTCTGGTAAGTAGACCACCTCCCTAGGGTACCTGAAACGCGAAAAGGCCACCAGACGTTTGGACATGTGCACAATCTGTTTGGTAATCTATAAAGGTATCCAAAACAAGCATGATCATCGAGCTGAAAAAAATCGCGACAAATTTTATTATTGAACTATGTCTTCCACCACCTCGTTTGAACACGTTTACATTGCTGTCTTATACAGTGTGAACTCAGCGATAGTCTGTAAGCCCCACATATCCTTGGAGTTTTGATCTCTTTTTCCCATGCAGTCACAATCAGCGTGGCCCATGAAGACTTATTCGTAAGAAAGATCTTGCATTCTTTCTCTGGTAGGTCGAAGAAACGAGGAACTTTATCTCTGAAACTACAGTGCGAGACCTTGCACCCTAAGAAGACCTGCCCAACCATTACTTGTAACTCCGCCCGTATTGCGTCTGTACTGCACTGGCAGCAAAGCTGAAGCTGATGAAGCTTGGTTTACATAATCGCCAGCTTCTTCACATCTGCACTGTTTAGACACTGCAGATGTCTAGACATCATCAAGAGAACATCCACTTGCCTCAGTGCCTTCAATCTCAAAATCACCATGCTCGCCTTGAATACCTGGAGGAAGAAACTTCCTACTCTTCTCCATTTGAGTCGACTTGTAACGCGGTGACCAAGAACGACATAAATCTTGATAACTGTTTGACTCACAGACCTGAACGCTTGTCGATCCCCGGACAGCTTTCGGTATACGAGAATCTCCGATTTCCGTGTTAACAATGAACTCACGTTGCACTCTCGACCTAACTATTAAAACTTTCTTGATGCAGCCATTTCTGCTGCGTCCTCAGTAATCAACATCTAATATACGATATGGAGATCGGGGGTGGAATTCTTCGCAGGTTAAATACCAACTGGTTAATCAATGTCAGCAGAACCATTGGCCGGGCGAATAAGAGCTTTGGTTCGTAACGTGAACGCTCGATGGTCTGATCGTTCACCAAGACTATTTCTACTTGATGGGTTCAAACAAGGACGAAAGCGGCCATGAAATGTCGGTTTGAGGGTAAGCATCAATAAGCGTTGGGGATGAGATGACCAACGTCATCGTGAGAGGATGATCCTGTAAAAATAAGACGTTTTAAGTCGAAAAATTTGACCCCACTGGTATAGTGGATGATTCAAGAAGGGGCTTCTGGACTAAGACAGCAGACTTATCCACGGTGGCCATTGCCACAGAATTCATCTGTTCACGTACTCCTGTTTTCCGCAAGCAGTTACCCTTAGTTCACCAACAGCGGTGGCTGAAATTCTGTATTGTTGATGTCGGTAATCAGCGAAACCTGAGTTTAATGGTCCTACCCAAAAGGAACCGGATGGAAATTACGTGTGAATATGAAGACTACAGTCATTTGTGAGTGTAATTCAGTACACGAAACTTAGTTCTAGTACTTAATTTGCGAGAAAGAACGATACAAAGGCAAAAAGATATGAAAACGTTTATAAACTACCTTTCTTCGTGGATAAAACGTTTTTGGAGGCACGACGGCTCCAAACCTCCCCATGAAAATAAGCATCTTCAACTAACCATAGGAGACAGATATGTTGTGTTGACAATGAACGGTCATACCATGGATGAGTTCACTGACTCGTCCACAGCTTTGTGCATTTCACGACGACACCTAACTTGATCCAGGTGTCTCAGGTGTGCTCTTACTTACGACTGGTACTGCCAAACCTCTCAAAAATTTTTATCTACGGAGGTACGGCTAACAATTAGTGAAAAAATTATCTACATTCCACATTTTCCCGCATGCAACATGCCAACGATTTGTCAAAATAGATCGTATGCCGTCAGAAAACATCACTATATCATGTTAAAATTGCATCGAAAAGCACGTCTCTCAACCGCACTGGACATGGATTGCGTGGGCGTCGCTGAGTGCGACTACGCTGATGATGCATTATGTTGTACGTATCTGATAGTGGGCTGACTACGGCAGTTGAATAGCGATCTCGAAGATTGATCATTTATGTTCTTTACTTATGCCTCTTGTTCGGAGCTTGAATTCGAATAAGGATGTTTTTGGCCATGTTTTTTAATTGTGATGATAAATTGTGTCTCAGCCGGCGTCAACATCTCTGTTCCATTTGAATTGACCTAACTCTATGCGTTGAAAAAGCATTGGTTATTCACTTGAAGTTCGAAATATAATTCAAATCTTCACACTTGAACCGTCTGATTCTACATTCTTCCTTTATAGGGAGGTTTCACCTGGATTCTGTGAATTCATTAGCAATAATTTTTGCGAAGTAGCTGTTGCGTCACACTTGATAGAGCGTGTGCTTACTGTTACCAGGTCTCATTGTTATTTGAGACACAGTTACCAACCTACTACTCATAGACGACTTCAACATTTCTATGGCGAATCGAAAACTGGTAACAGAGCTGTCATTAGGTTGGGAGTCTAGGCTGATGTACCCAAAGACAAGGCCCTTATTAGCAAGGTTTGGAATGAAACGATTAATCTAACTAGTGTTATTCGCACCTAGATTCACATCTCCGACAACGATCAATGCGCCATAGGAGGTCTCGCAATTCAATTTTTCGCCGTTTGGACAGTACTTGTCGTCAATAATATTCCGAACTTCAGTTTTCTGCATTTCTGGTGGACTATCTGGACAAGTACCCTTCAGAATGAGAGTGAAGGTCCGTGGTAGGATTGAAAGATAGAATATTCAACAGCTGCTGGCAGTTAGTCAACACTTTGCCGACATCAGCGTGTCTATCAAATTTACAGAATGCATATTCCAGGTTAACAAATTTGAATTCATTGTTGTACCTGACTAGATTCAACCACGTACTAACCCCAACCGATGTACAACCATCTAGGAACAGAAACAATTCATACTCGGTCATGAGCCGTTTTCAGTTCTACTTCGTTTTGTTCCCGAGTTCGTCACTGGACCTCAACCAGTTGCTATGTTTCAAGCAGTGGATGACTGAAAACTGACAAAAATGAACCCTACTGTTCTACATTGTCTCAGACAATGTATCATAGACCGCCGGATGCTGACATCGTTAGGGTCATTAATTGCGTTATCAATTGCAGATGCGTTGAACGTATGAACCGTGGTGTGCTGATACACCATGCTTCCCAGTCATGCACATTTCCAAACAGCTGAACAGAATGGGGGAAAAACATAAGGAAACCTTGATGGTGGTGCTGGCGGTTTGCAAATTGCCGAAATGTTCTTGAGGTTTTCGGTTTCCTGTTGTTACTGCTTATCACGCTCTACAGGAGATTTTCATTATGGTCAGTTCCTTGTTCTAACTACTGGCAGTGATGCTCCTGTGACGGTAAATTATGCTAGCAGCTTAAGTCTATTGTATTTTCCACTGGCCACACGATCAACCCCCTGGGCGGAATTTACGTCATAGAGTTTCGAGCCCGGTGATCCCGAGGTACGTTGTTTCATTTCACTTCACAGTCTAGTTCACTGTTACGAGGGCAGCTGCGCAAACGCACCTGACAGTTATATGGGGCAATTTTATCAGCACTCAGATAAATATAACAGTTATAAGCTGCTTTTCATCAATTCCAAGAAGAGTTATTAAACCAGCCAGATGATGTGCCTGGCCGAAGGTTTCAAGCAATCAATCATACTGCTTCCTCTCCGGAAGACGGCATTAAACGACCTTCAAAAAGGTCATTAGGAGATCGACAGAATGAAATCCTGCAAGAGATAAATGTGTTGGTGGCTGCAGATTGATGATGACGTCAGGAATTTGGCCGGAGACAACAATGTCTGGCTACACAAAGTAAAACTCGTCTTAACTGACAAAATTCTTGATCTGAGTACTATATTGTGAGGTATAGCACACATGCAAACTACTGCAGAACTTTCTTTAACAAGCGTCAAGCACCGACCTTTAGCACTTACTAATCCAAACGGCCGTGACTACCACTCCGACGACGCAGGTTGCTATCGAAGTCATGCAGATGTGCTTTGACCATGTAGTCACGCTCGCATACTTGATATCTAAGAAACGGTTGCCGTTTTACGTCTTCAAAATGAAAAAAATAGCTAGACGGTATCGAATGTAGATATCTGTGTACATTTCTGAGACATCTGTTTTCCAGTAGAGCATCGAAAAACCTAGTTCCAGCCTTAACGAAGGTCACTAGTTCTTTCAATCCCAAGCTGCTGTCTACTTTGGGTGTTTTCACAGACAATCACCTTCTGCAATATCAAAGTGCGGCAAACTGTATACTCGACAAAAGCCAGGATGTGCTTCTCGAGTCTATGCATCTCAAAACCTCCATTTGATACATGGACATCAATAAGGTGGTCGACCTCCTATGAAGAGAATCACGATCAGCTTAAGAGGTTATCACGCATCAGCCTGACACGTCTACGGTCGAGATCTTCGATTTCTACAAGAGGCCGAGAATTTAGAGTTTGATCGGGACACCTCTGAATGGGAACCAACGGTCGTAATTGCAGACAGCCGGCAGGCACCATGGTGTTTACTAGTTCAGCCAGACAACAAGTGGACGAACTCCAAAATGAAGAAGTCAGGATGAGTTGGAGAACTGTAAGGCACTGGGCCCTATTTTTCGATAGTTTAGGAAGATTATTCGGCCACCCGTCAGGATCACGGTTTCAAGGACCCAACTGTGATGTCATGTATTGTGCCTACCCAGTGAATTTTTACTGGGTCATGCTTTCCAATAAGAGAGCCTGTTGTCTTCATGATCAATAACTCTACGATAGCATGTAATACAGTTTACATCTAATACTCTGGCCCCTTTTAGCCGCTAGCTACATTCGTCCGGGCTTCTGTCCTCTTCCTCTGCCACTCTCTAAGTTATCTCAATCTCGTCCAACCCTGCATAGAAGATCCAGGCACAAGTCGATATTTAGTATTCTTACCGTTTTCTGATGTACACCTACTACACAAGCCTCACCGGGCATTCGGTCGCGCCAAGTGGAATCAACTTTTAAAACTACTGTCCACGCAAACGCAGTGATCTTATCGCGCTGTTGTTGAGGAAGTAGTGTGCAGGTAGCTTTCTAGTTCTGAAGATATACCTCTTGAAATGTATGCAGCTAACTACTGAGTTGACTGGTCTAGCTGAATAGATAAACCTGGGCCAAACTGATTATAACATGCAGTTACAAAATATCACCTGCCTTGAAATTAGCGGAGATTGTTTAGCTTTAACCTTATTTACAAACTTGATATTCTGACGCAAACACAATACCCGATACAAATGGAAGAGGTATAGTATCGGATTCACCAGTTTTGTACACAAACCACATTCGATCACTACGTATGAAGATTCGTATTCGACTGACTTGGTGAGCTTGTGATAATCTTCTGTTGGTGAACAACACGGAGCAAGTGATAAATAACTAGTCCATTGACGAATTCGGCCTATGGGTAAGCTGATAGTGAGACTCACTTGATGGGTGTAACGCAACAGCACAATCCGTAGGTATGCCATAGACATCTACATATGCATGTTAATGTATACCAATCACAGTGTCTCATTCACTTAAGGGAATTTAAGGATAGGAACCACCTTTCTTATTGCTACTTGATGAGTATGATCGAGAATAAGTGTATTAATTATACTTCGGAACGCGACAGCAATACTAGGCCTCGTACTGCGTTGGGGTTGCGCACTTAGAATCGGGTGAGACGAAGCCAACCGACTTAACGTGAGAGGTCAGCAGGTTGGTTAAAAGTACTGAGCAATAGGCAAATCGGAGTAGTAAATACAGACCGCACCGTTTATAATCGCACTGTTACTGAACATCAGTTCAGCTAGTTTTCTGACCTCCAGCAGAAACGCTTAACATAGGTGCAATGAACACGCTGGTTGGCCTACTATTATAGTGAGGATGAACGATCAAACCATATTACTCGTCGATAGTTAACCAGACGCACTTATTTAGTTACTGAAGTAACCGGGTGAAGATACAAAAAGGAACACCGGAGTGCCTCTGGCATGATATTGTATTTACTGTGCATGAACCTGGTAGTGAACCGTGGCGTCGCTGGATAATTGTTATATATAGATTGACGTTTTTTTTAGGGTAGTGTTGAAAAATAAACCTCTCTTGACTTTCCGACTGAACACTGCCTGTGCTATCCTCGTTCTCGGCTCACAACACTACATCACTGATTTTTCCCGACGACTAGATAGCTAATCTGCTTTATGGCCTGAACGGAAATGACATTAGTCAACTCATCAAGACAATAGCAATCGCAACGACCGGTTTGAGACTGAACATCAGGAAGGCTTATACAGTTTCGAAGTTGAAACTTTTCGGTTGTAAGCAATATACATTGATAACCTCTGATGGGTATTGGTTGAGTTTTGGAGAGTTTCGCACATACAAACTGAACACTGCTCACGTTTGTGGCATCTTTCATATTCAAGTAAATTTCTCGGGAAGCCGAAGAAGAACTAGACGTGTGTTTCGGTCAGCACTACAATTGCTAAACCAAGCCAGAAATGGTATTCAGGTTCTCGTGCTGACAGCAAACACAACTTCATCAGTTTCGCAGTGGACATGACAGAATTGCCACATCTAAACATTCAGCCAATATCTTGAGCAAAAGTCGTCCACCTTGATTGACCTTGTTAAGCATTGACTTAGCTAGTGCAGATAAGTAGTTGGGATTTTGGTTGATACACAATGAACATCACTCATATTTACAGAAGTTTTTGCATACAAGTTCCGATTTGAGTGGTGTTCAATCCGCAGCTTGCCAAAAACCGTAATTATCTTAACCGGTGAGAAAACAGCAAACTAAGGCAATTGGTCTAATTGCTTTCAGGTGATACTTGTGAAGGTAATAAGAAGGTAGAAAAGCACCTCCAGTCACTACGGAAGGTTGCGTGCCCGATTCTCTACTTGGTTATCCGAACTATTTTTACATCTCGTTCAAATATCTAGAATGCTGAAGTCAGAGGTGTTGATTGGCTAATTCCCTCAATTTAATAAACCACTCGGTGTTTGTTTAATGTTAACGGCTTACAAATGGACTTAGATTCTTCAACAGTGAGAACCGAATCAACCAATATCAAAACTCCGAGGTCACAAGATCCACTCCGTCCTACATCTTACAAACAAACAGTGATACAAGCTCGTGGTGTTACGCTGAAACTTCTCGAGGTAGTGACGAATAGCACAGCACCTTTATACACACAAGCACGGCTGGCGACGTACGGTTCGGATTAGTTTGTCACAGTGACCGAACTGAAAGGACGCCTGTTCTTAACTATCACCACAAGTGGTGTGCGCTGCACCACTTGTGGTTCCAGTCACATATCACATATCCAGTGTAAACCCAGAGAAATAAAACCAGTAGGTGTGTGAATGAGGTCTTTGTGTCCAGCCGGCAATTGCTGGTTAGCCAATTCATAGGCTAGCTCCAAACTGAAACCAGTATCTCTAGAGAAGTAAGCAGAGAGAAATTTCAATGGCAAGGCCTATACTGGGACTAGAAACACTGAGGATGTGACAAAAGAAGTATTCCAATGCAGGAGTGCATGTTAGTACGTTCTAGAGGGGACACGGAGCAAAATCAAAATGCAAGGTTGGACTGAAATAAAATAGAAAAAGTATTTATCATACAGCACAACAACAAAGTTAAAGAAAAGGAGGGGTAGAAGGCTAAAGCCACCCAGGTTTCTGAAAATGGGAGCGGGTGATTGCGAAACGACGGCAGTCGTTGGTTGAGACGAACAAGAAACGAAATGGAATAACTGATACAACTTACCTGACCCTAACGTAAACCTTGTCTCTTGGCCGACGGTGTGCTGTGAGTACGCTGATGACCTAATAATCCTAGACGGGCAGCGCATTCGCAGTCGCACATATCGCAACGCCATATAGTCATGTCACCCCTGCTTATTGCACCGATGGTTCATTTGCGTACCGCGCGCATACGTTCACGACCACGCAATAGTTGTACGCAGAACCTCTGGACGTCCGTCCGGGTCACATTTCTCTGGCCTATCCAACAAGGAGTCTTCCCAACATTTAAAATCAGTGTTACAACACGAAAGACTCATCAGGATGACATCCTGGTGTCTCGGCTTACCTGATTTCAGTTGTCCATAAGGCAGCTGTTTTGAAATACGATCATTGCCCATCCGATAAGCGTGACTTAGTCAACGACACTGTTTCAATATCCGCATGGCTTCCATTCCGTCCTTGTCCTTTCACCACAATACCTTGGTGTTGTGAACCATGTCTGACCATGTCTTAGACAATGCAAACGGAATCGGCTCAGATAGCGCACACTGACACAGTGTTCAAGTTTCACTACTGTAAAACAGTATAGACAGTACCATTAGTTAGTAGACGCATAACTTAGTGGTCACCTTCAGGCTGCGGTTCTTCCAAACACTTCGGTCTAGACGTTCGAAAGCAGCACTAGCTTTTGCCACACGAGTTAGTAACTCGCGGTCCATGGACAGATCGGTGGACAGATTGCTACCCAAGTAGCAAATATTTGCGCAGCAATCGACAACTTCTCCATTGGTGCGAATTTGTGGTTAACGTGTACAGACAACACCTCCATCTAGAGAAGGCTGAAGAAAGAAAATGTCTTACCTGTTTTGATATCCAGTCCAAACTTGGATGCCGCTGTCGCGAAAGCCGTGGCCAATCGCTGCAGTTTGTCCACACTGTGGGCAAACAGCGCTCTGTCATCTGCGTACAGAAACATGTGCATCGTTGAGGTACGTAACCTGATTAGGGTGCCGAAACGCCGAATATTCAGTAGACGCCCATCCATCTGGCACTCCATCTCAACGCCTTCCGCCCCAGTGTCCTGTAAAGCAACTGTTAGCCTAGCGGTCAAATGTAAGTTAAATAGCGCTGTGGCTAGGACACAACCTTGTTTCATGTCAGTGACAATGTCAAAATCATTACAAGTCGATCTACGCGATTGCACCTTCGCCGTCATGCATCATTCTAATCAAACTGACTAACTTACCTGGACATTCAAACATACCAAGCACCGTCCACAACACCTCGGGGCTCACAAAACCGAAAGCCTTGATGAAGTCTACGAAGACAGCATACAGCGGCGGGTTACGTTCCCGGCACTTCTTTCGAAACTGTCTAACAGCAACCACCAAGTCGATCGTACTGCGACTCCCTTGGAATCCACACTGCTCCTCAGGAAAATTGGCTCCCAAGACTTTCGTATTCAGTAGGTACATGAGAATTCTGGCAAGCACCTTGTCTGCGCAGCTCAGCTGACTGATGCCTCGATAGTTGTCTGGGCACCGCTTGAGAACCTTACCTTTAAGCAAAGGTACTATCAGAACATCCTTGAAATTTTGTGGCACTTTTTCCTGTTCCCAGATGGAGTAAACTAGCTGCAGCAGTTCACGTTCCAGCGCCGGTCCTCCATTCTTCAGGATTTCACCTGACAATCCATCCTAGCATGCAGCTCCCGCATTGCGCAGCTGTCTGATCACTCGCTGCAACTCTAGCAAATCCGGGGCGACAGAAAGTGAACCTTTGGTGTCCTGTTGCGACAAGCTGTTTACGATCACCCAGTCAATGGTAACAGGACGACTTAGCAGGTTATCGGAGTGTTTTGCTCCACACTCCTCAGGATGCCCTCTGGCTGGGTGCACGAACAGCCGGCCTCCACGTCTACCAGTGCTTCAGTAGACTGGATAGATCGACCGAAAATCGCCTTAAGCCAAACGTAAAACTAATTGTGTTGTCGGCGATCAGCGTAACCCTGCATCCGTTCAACTTGCTTCCTCCACCAATCGTTCTTGATTCCCTTAACACGTTCAGTCAGTTGAAGGCGAGTACTCCGGAATGTTGCTCTCTTGGTTTCATTGTGCGGTTCCATTGGGGAAATAACGAATGCCACATTCTTCTCCCGCATCAGATTGGACAAAGTCGCATTGTTTTCGTCGAAGCAGCCTGGACGTTTCTGGTGTTTGCGTTCGGTCGTCTCGGTGACTGCTGCCCTAATTCGTTTCTTGATGAATTGCCACATACCCGCGGGGGTAGTGGACACAGGAACATCTTGCAGACGAGCGACAACGACACACTGAAAAGCAGCTCTCGTCTCACAGTTCTTCAGTCGTTTGATATTCAACTTCTCTCATTGTCCGGAAGATCTACAATAAACAGACTTAAAAACATGGGTAAACACTTTGGTCCTGACCAACTTATGGTCTGTGCAACATTCAGAGCCGCACATCACCCGCGTGATACGCACTTCACGAACGTCACACTGCCACACAATCATGTAGTCAAGCAAGTGGTGATGACCGCTTCGTGGATGAGTCCACGTCATAATGTCGCCCGCATTTAGCTGGAATCAAATGTTTGTGATGACCAGCTCGTGAGTAGCACACAGGTGGGACAGATGATCGCCGTTCTCGTTGACTGAACCAATGCTGTAGAGTCAGAGGACTCTCGGCCAAGCCACCGAGTCACGTCCAACTCGAGCGCTCAGGTCACCCAGAACATACAGTCGGTCACCCATCAGTGCCGACTGGATTGTGACCTACAGTTTATCATAAAATTGTCTCCTTGGTATCACCAATGTGACACACAGCTGGACTATAAACAGTAACAAGTGTGGCACATTTACCTCGACTGAGTCGCAGGCACATAGACAGGATTCGAGCGTTGATCCCGTGTAGTTCGTCCATCATCAAACAGTTGGTGTGATCAACGACTATGAACCAGATTTCATGCTCCCGAACACTGTCTGTCGGGTAATCTACCCAGTAGAAGGTTTATCCAACATCTGCTTCTCAGAGCTTATCTTGGTCTGCAAGCATCGCCTCAATCATGCCAGTAGCATCGTTGCTATAGAAGCTCAGTTCCATCGTGATCAGTATGGCGCAGTTTTCTGGTTGTCCACTACTTCATCGGCCCAGCTGTGTAGGTAGATTCTATGTTCCATTGGACAGCGTTTTGTATCGGAGGGCGTGTCTCCAATTGAAATGAGAGACCTCAGCTTGAATGTCTGACTTAGATGTCTATTGTACGAGGGATGGGGATATGATGTTTACTTGGAGGACCCTACCCGGAGTTAATGACTCAAAACTTTGACCCACTTAGCAGTGAGGGGCTAACCCCTTCTGGGGACACAGTAGGAGAGATCGTTAAAACTCATTTAGATCACTGTTGTACTGTAAGCCACATCATGCTTCTGAGAGTTAGTGTGGGTTTTTCGTCAACACTTGTCACTACAAACATGCTCACAGCGGTTCGTGGACGTTGATTACTCCCTACATGGCTTGGTGGACTGAAGCCTCGTACGCACTACCCTAAGGCAGATATGGAGTGTCAGTATTGCGTAACAAATAGTCCACCATTTTTGATAAGAACTATGTGGTGTTTGTTGTTCCGTAGCTTTAGTTCGTGTTTGTCAATGTGAAATGCACACTCAATCCAATTCGTATCCACATGCAAGCCCTGAAATGAAATCAAAACTACACACGTTTTTATCATCATAAATAGAACATCACGCATAACCGTTCGCAGGCATATCATTCCCATATACATTCCATTCAGTCCCTTTCAAACAGAAGCATTATACTGGAGTTTTACTCTTGTTAACCCTTGTCAGCAATGCATATTCTTGCCACGACCATGATTAGAATGCTGACCACGCTTTTCGTCAAAAACCAAGTCGAACAACGCGCTAGTGATCCCACATTAGGCACGGCCGAATTATCATATACAATCGCACAGCCATATTTGCTTGTGTGTAATACTCAGAATGCCCCTACCGCCTTGAGAGAAGATACAGTAGCTGTCTTGTTAGCGTCAGTCGAGGACCTCATGACTAGTACATTCTAAGTTGAAATAACAGAATTCAGTAAACTGTTGAGTGATATTTTGATTACTGATGAGTAGTGGGGGGATTTTGGCTAACAAATTGAACCTGCAAGTATTAGCAGCTATCGCACTGACGTAATGTTGTAGGGAGGATGAGTGATCGTACTATGTTACTCGCACTACTACTATTCAGTAGTGAGGCAAGAACATGCATCTGGATATTGAAGTAACCAGGAGGAAAATACAAAAAACATTGGAATGCAGTTTGGCATGAAATGGTGCTCGGTACATACAGGAACTGGGCATTGACAACCATTGCGACCGTGAGGTTCTGGGACTACTGTTATACGCAAATAAGTAGTGGGTTTGTTTGTTGTGTTGAAGTGCATAGCTCACGTATTGGTTTTTCGAATAAAAAATGTTTGCGCTATCCACATTCTTGACTTATAACAATGTGAGGTCAATGGCGCAGTGGTCAACACGGTGGCCTCGTGAAAACGTGGCCAGAGTTCTAGTCCCGGCAGTGGCAAGGATAGGCACGACTACCCAGCTGTAACAAAAGCGAGATTCGAGCACGATGCCTGTTTTCGAGAGAGGAGACTGGAATGCGACATCTACGATCAGTCAAGAGTGATGTTCAGCTTATTATCACTACTCACCAGTTCTGTTGCTGCCTGGGATATGTTATGCTAGATCTGACCTTGCTACAATTTTATGGGCGATTAGCCTAATTCAAAATTCGTCAACTAGCAGAGCTTTCTTTTCACCGGCCACAGCGCCTCTCAGCAGGTGCTCATGGATGAAAAAAGCTATGTTCAAGCTAATTGTAAAAGGAATGGTCGGCTAACCTTTGTGCACGTAAATCTAACCTCATGTTGTGATCTATATTGACGATGAGGTGAGGATGGAAACCGAGGTCGTTGTGTGAGCTAGTCGGCCTAACAATAACCCATACACACACATACACACACGTGTCTTAACCACCACCACACTGTGTGAATCATATGAAACCGGGACAGAACAATGGTGGGGGCGATAGATCACGTGCGCCCAACCAACATTCTGGTTCGGACTTGTAACGGCTTCGTCAGGCTGGTGAATGGGGCGCGTGGGGATAGGACGACAGTACAAACAACTTCGTGACGCACGTGACTAAATGAACATACAGTGTCGCCTGAAGTTGGGTTTGCCCTAGGTGAATAAGGCGTCCTGGGAGTGATTATGAGGGGTCTAAATCCAATTTTCGGCTAACCAAACCAAAGGTTCATAGCATGTAACCCAAATTTTGGGATCGCGAGTTAATGCAACTTTTCAATAGTCAGTTAATATCTCATGCTATTAAGTACAGTTTATCTTAAACAGAATATCTTTATGGGAGTATTCGAGTATTGATCAGCACCCTAGCAAACGTCTCACCATGACCTCTGATTTCGAGGTCAGTCAGTTTTAGTGTGCAGCTGCGTCAATTCCTACACCTGTATGTGAAGACGTACGCTTACGTGCCCACGAACACGAGTTCACTGAAAAGCATGACGTGTTGGTGAGTCAGAACGTTGCCTGTCTAAGTGTTTACATCTGATAGTACCCGGGTTGTGTCACTTGCAGGTGGTACAGCACCGTAATTCCAGATGACGTGGCAACGGACATAAGCGTACAGTGGATGGGGGAAACGATGCGCTAACAACCACTGAATTGATGGTAAGCACTGGTTCAATGCGTCTATTTTAGACAGCAGTGAATTCGTGTATACATACGAGGCTTATTAAATGTATTCACTCAACCATCTCGGAGTGAATCGTTCAAACACATGAATGGTTGACTAAGTACTGTTCCTTTAACTGCTCACTTTCAATGGTTTTGAGTATAACGATTTATTTCATCTTAGCTTATAATCAGTCAGTCAAAAAAAACATACAGAGGTTGCTCATTAAAAAAAGACATGTATTAAGACAGCAAACAGAACGCTTGCGTGCACTGACGAGGACAGAACATAGGCTGGTAATAAATGGTAGATTTCAGTGATCACATGCATCCCGAAAACTCGGGAAGGGGGGCGATATAGACGCAGTTTCAGCCTCTATTCTCAATCACGCATAGTCGTCACACGATGACCCGGATTTTGCTCAGAATCAATTGACAACCTTTTCAATTTCAAGACCAGCACAATAGATCAGATGATTTTTCTTAAAATCTTATGCGATTATCGAAACATATTAAACTGATATGGCTATAAAAAAAATAACAAATGGGTTAATGATAGGTTAACGATGGAAATACCTGTCTGTCTCAGTAGGTAAACGAGCTACATGTATGTTAGCTAAACTAGTGAAGTCTTCGCGAACCCGTCACTTCAGACTTTGGGAATGTGATGGTTTCATGTACAATTAATGTATCTAAACCGAATGTAGCACATTTTACATTCAAATGACTAGTATAAATCGTTTTCTTTTTGGCAGCAAATTGCAACATTATAACACACTACGTTCACCTTTATTTTACCAATCGTACCATAGTAGATTAGTCAGACAGTCAATAGTATTCCACATGCAGGTCACTTAGACAATCGCACGCACATAAAAGTGCAAGTCGGACGCAAGATCCGTACGATTTTCATGTCACGCTCTAATTGGCTCATCCATCATAACTGACCCAATGGAATCCTCTATCCACATGTCTTGTTCAATCATTGTTGTAACCAGATCATTGGCCCTATTCACTCTGGGTGAATAGATACTCAACCAGTGTACATGTACAAATGCAGTGAACCGTGAGTATGAATTGTATGTGAACCAAGTAACTGATACTAATTAACTGTCCATTTCCTTATGCAACAATTTATACCTGACTTATTACACTCTATATGCTGTACTAATCAGTTCAGATTGTCTTAACTTTGGCAACGAGTTGTGCCACTGATTGTACTTGTGACCTGCATGTCACTGATTATGCTGTTCATGTAAGTTTGTAATAACACATAGCACGCAATAAGTAGGTGATGGGCAAGCTGCCATACTCAGTGTGGAAGCGCAGTTCGATTTGTTCAGCCGGATTCGTGCCACACAGTAAAGTTTTAATAGCACTATAGGTAACAGGTTGAAGACCCATACAAGCTGTATAGTGTAGCACTGTCCAGCTGAAACGTCAATTCATCTGTCTCACCTAGGAATGATCACTAATCAACCTGCAACACATTCTTTTGGGGGTAGTAACTGTTACAAATTCACTTCTCTCACTCATCCGAGTTGTTCCCAACATATGAATGAACCTCCGTCTTCATTCTCCAACAGAAGCACCAACTCCAGTATCATATCCGAAGGCACTGGGGGAATGCATACCTGTTCCTTTTGTACAGGTCAGGAATTGGAACGGTTTTATTAACGTGATCGTTGTTAAGAATTGGCTCTTAGTTACTGTTGACCTTTGCCAATGAAACACTTCCGCATCCATTTCCTTTGACCATTACCGCTACCCACGCAACGAAACAGTCGTCTTCACATTAGGTTTCTCAATATTTTGAATATGTGAAATCTAGTGTATTGAAGTCCCAGCTGGGAATATTCCCCTAGTCTGTAACATCAAGTCCACGACTGTTGGCCTTGAGTTGACTGCAGTGCACTTTGCATTTGGTCAGCTGTTGTCACAATCGCAGCTAAATTTTCAAGGTTTGGAATATACAAAAGTTACATTCTATCTGTATATCGAAAGTCTTTTCAAGCCTCCGACAGGGAGGGCGTTAGTGAACTAGTGCAGATTCATGCGTACTGCTGAATAAAACACAATGTCTCTGATGTAGATGGACGGAAACCTGTGAACTTAGGTGGACAGGACATTCAAGACATTACTCATCAGTCGCCCTTTGACTAGCCGATTCTCACACGAATCCACCGGATCTATAACCGCCTCACCTGAGTGGACATCAGGACTTTAGGACCGAATACAGTTGGACAAAAAAGTGAATGTCACACTGAGTACGAGTTTGATCCGAAAAGGGTAGCTTACGTTACAAAACGACTTAAACATCATTACAGGGTTTTATCGATCACCCAGAGCACTGTTACCGTAGTATATCTGAGTATTATGGAAAGGTAATTGCTTAACTGAACAGTATTGAACGAAAGTCACGTAATCGGCCAGTACCGAGATATAAACAATCATAACAATAACAGGCTGTATCGTTGACTTCGAATGAGTGGACCTTCAACCGGCACACACGTAATAGGGCAGCGAACTGCAAGTGGCATACATGTTAAATTCGGGCTGCTGACCCCATCCATCAGGGCATTTAAAAACACAGGAATAGCATAGTGACAATTCTTCTGTTCAGCTGTATGTCACATACATTTATAACTGATAAGAATTTACGATGAATGACGGCGATAAGATACGTCCCAAAGTCCACAACAAATGAATTGCGGACAACACGAACGACCAGACGAGCCACTGTTCGAGAAAATCGGACCAGGGGATAAAAAATGTCAAGCAAAATAATTGCAGAAAACGTCAGCCACACACAAACTAGACGGAAGTGACCACAGTGTGTTAGTGGAAACTACGGCTGTATTGTGGATTGGCATTTCAGCTCATAAACGCGAGTGCGCGCGTGACGTGGGATTGTGCGAGTTGGACAACAAAGATCGTATTTTACCTAACGACTTTTTGTTACGATATCATGTTCACATTATGTTCACGTTTGTGATTAGGTTCCGCTTTTCCCATCAAATACGATGGTTCCATCACCAGTACGGTAAGGCAATTTCCCGCTCGACCACCTCAAGAAAACTAGAGCTGAAGAAAACGTTCTATCCCAACAGTTAGCGGACGCCGGCGTCAGTAACAGTTGTGGGTATCAGATGAAAATTCGCCCGAATATTAAAGGCCAGATTGTATATGGAGGGCGTTTCAAGCGTGCGAGATTGATTCGTTCTGCTAAGTTCTGGTGATTTATTTTTGCAAACTATAATGATAGCTTATGGATTTGTGGCAACAGAGTACAGATGTCCTTATCACACTGTATTGGAAGCACACAATCTTAATGAATAAAATAATCACAGATCGACTAACAGTCATATTTAGCGACTACAGCCAAGTGGAATAACTTGGCACAATTTTTGCGCCTAGTGAATAATATTTAATCATGAAGACCTGTATGGAAATAAACTTTAAAGATCGATTCTCTTTTTTGTGGTTCACTGTTAAGTTGAATTCTAAACATGGCTACTGCAGCCATCAAAGTGCAGCTAATAGCTTGGCAAGTATGGCGGGTAACTCACCCTATTGTAACATCTGCCTCTTTGGACAGAAACACCATAAAATTAAAGACACAATCTCGCGCGGAATTTTGCCAAGTACTTCCAAAGCGGGACGCTGTTCCGGATAGTCATTTCTCCTATGTAGCTTTATAATCACTTCTAATTCGTGTTCCACCGTATCGACTCAGCTGGTTCATTTCTTGCTCTGGTGGACATAATGTGTTTCCTCTTCAGATGGTTGAAGTCAGTAGCTTTCTTATACAACACAGATATTGACCTGGTCACGGCACCAATTATCGTGACCACAAACGACGCTTGATCTTGAGGATGTTCACGAAATTCAGCGCATGGTCTGTGAATATACAGAACAACGAAAGTGAACACTAATTTGCATGGCGTCCTCTGCTCGACAGTGAATCTTCATTCGCTATGCTATCACGTCTCATATATTACATATACATGTTTCCAGTAGTTGCTTCTGACCCCTCAAGTTTTTGGCACTGGGACCTGTCATTTAGCTCTCGAGCGTACGGGTCGTGCTATATCAATAACAAACGAAAACGCATGTTATACCACACTATCTGTGCTTAAACAGATAAACGATACATGCCGTTTGAGAAATTACACAAGTGTACATGGAACGCGTTGTCTGAGTTTTCTTCTCAAGTGAAACGGAACCCAACCAGAGCGCTGTAAACATGCCGATTGTTTAGGTACTTTTCCTACTTCCCATTCATAGCAGTCAAAACACAGGCTTTCTCTGTTTACTAAAGTTAGGCGTCTATCGTCTGACGCAAAAAGGTGAGAGTCTGTTCCAAATCTTCAGAATTTTGTTATGAGGTTTGCGTGCGTTCGTATTCATCTCTACTGACTCTCCCAATCCGCATACTTTTCGTAGTGTTCTTTGTAAGTGGTTGGAAAGTATTAACGAGTTTTTATGGCTGCTTGTTATAAGCCCGTCCAAACTCGTGGCCTCACAAAATAAAGCACAGTAACATACAGTGGGTTATACTACCTATTACAGAACTAAAGCGCAAGTAACATGTTAACCACAAGTGCTACCAACTTGTTAATTTACAAGAGACCCCATTGTGAAAATCTGTGATTTGGTTAGACTTGAACCAGTAGCAGGATCAGAATGCCTTCGTAGTTCAGCTGGTAAAACACTTGCCACATCCTGGTATTTTCGTCCTGTCACCGGTTGGGATCAAACTCATTCTCAAATTGTTCACAGGTGGATCTTTTCTAAACCGCAGGCGTGACTAATCTAACGATCAACCAATCAGAACTCAGAAACCTATTGATCCCGTTTTGCCGGGTTTTCAAGCTTTAATGAGATGAACCAGTATAAACGGGCGATTAGATAAAAGTACGTCGTCCATCCGTAAGAGTGGGAATGCGACCAGAACATCTCACTTTTCAACAAAGCAGATTCGTCAGATGTGACAATAATGTTGTCTTGGGTTAGCACTTAACCGACTGTTTGAGTGATGAACACGATTCTACCCGCGAAGATCGCAGTTGTTTGTGGTGACCGAGGCTTTTTGGTGTGTAGGCTGTAACGAAAATTTAGAAAACGGGATGCCCGTCGATAGTTGATTGTTGGGCTGCATTATCCTGTGGTCTCAAGTAATTGACGTGTGTAAATGATGATTTCAACTCGAACTGTATAAACAACACTACCCTGGTGATTGACAAAGGTGCTTGATAGCCAGATCTCCTTGGTGTGACGCATACTTCGCACACAAACTACTTCTCCAGGTTAGTAATATCTGGGGTGTACGCGATTAAGTCTGTTGAACTACAATGCTGTCTACTGATTGCATGAGGTGAAGTTGTTAGCAGTCGTCACAAACATGCTTCAGTCGATAACTACTGTTCAGGCGTCGGTGGGTCGGCTGCTGAACAGCAGACATTCTAGAAGATGTCAGTCACTCTCTCTATAATGCACCTCCCCTTTGAATTTTAGCAAGGTCCTCCAACGTGTGTCCACGAATCTTTCAACTTGGTTGTTACACTTAGTGATAAACGAACGCAAATACACGATGAATACCACTGTTGATATGAACTCAAAATTCTAACGAAATGAAACGTAGTTTCCTGTGTGTCATCAAAATCTCTGTGGTACCAGCTTAAGAGATCGGAAACAATCATGGAAGTTGAATGGCTGTTCGCGTAGGCAAAAACTTCCGGTCAATTTGAATATATACTGACCACCTTCAGGTAAAAGTGTCCATCAAAGTGAACCCGGGACCGTGGTTTGTCCGTATTAGGATACTGGTATCATTCAGATTTCATAGGTACTTTCACCGTCATTGCAAGTAGTTTGTGAGTTCAAACCGTATGTTCGATTTAACCACGGATTCCCGGCGAGTGGAAATAACTGCGAACCACCGACTTAATTTGGTTAATACCAAGATAGACTAAGTGTAAATGTCTTATATTGCGTTACCGTAATCCACTACACGGTCAACCGCCATCAAGAACACCCGTTAACCATGATGATTGAATTAGTAGGGCAAAAAAAGTTTTTCAATGTTTCATCCACCGAATCATTTGGCCAGCCATTCTGGAGGTATCACACAACTTGCCGTAATAAATTACTGTCCTCCGTTGCGCTAACCATCAGATTAGCAATTACCGGTGGGCTAAAAAGCGAGTCAGCAAGAATTCTTTAAGCATTATCACTCATCGTTTTTCACGAAATGACTGAGTCTTCATCGTTTTTTAGTTATCTGCTCTGTTGCGAGATGAGCCAATGTATTTGCGTCTCCAACATTCGATCCTTTCTTGAACTAAATTTTAAAATTGTAACCCAGTAACACTGAAGCCGATCACTGTAATCGGTTGACCATGTGGACTAAATACCTGTATTGCACCAAAAATTGTCAGAAGCTTGCGAACTCTATGTCTGTGGAACACTGTATGGATTATTCGGCTGGGAATGTATGTTCGACGCCTTCTTCTTCTCGACAGAACTGAGTGTATGCGACACCTGCAGTGCGGCTGTTTGCAAACCATTAGGAAATTTCGGTCGAATAACTGCTTTTTTGCAAGCACGTTGAAGTGTCTGTAGTGAAAATAAACCTCAATTTTGGGTGATAGTAAGTTCAGCGCAAACTGGAAATCAGCATCTGCTTGATATGTACGACGGAGGATTGGTAGTCTCTGTGGTGGAGTGCAGCCAATCGTGTAAGCTATATCTGCACTGGCCAATCAGATCGTCCGA
>LUCH01003250.1:16815-60669 GCA_013368495.1 Paragonimus heterotremus | reverse complement strand
TCACAAGCGTGTTGTGTCCAAAGGAATACAAGTGAGCCATGCAGTTGGTCACTTAGATTGTTCTAACCTTCAGGCGATCGATGACGAATGCGAGCAGCGGCTGTTCCTGGTGTAGAGACTGACAGCTCTCCGTAAATTATCATGAATTGGTTGCTCTAATAAAGCCTACGTACCACTGGTATTTTCCGTCGCTCTTGAATACAACACGCTTGTGACGTAACTTACCGATTTTCCTTTGTACTTGTGGAGGAGAAAGCTTAAAAATGTGTATAATGGTTATTCCACGTGACTTCGCAATACATTTTTATTTCCAGCCATTCATTATCCTATAATTTTAGTAAAACGTTGAGAAATGATATATTTCTGTTAATTTCTACTTCGAAGGTAAAGCTCATAATCAATTTGCACACGTTGAATTTTCACAAGGTAACTGACTGTTCGGATGCTGGATCACAAATTAGGTCATATTACACATAGTGTTAATAAAACATTAAAATGCAAATTGTATCATTTAAGTAACCACTTTCAAGTTTTTGACATGAAAATGTTTGCAAATGCGGGGCCAGCTAGTGATTCCATCACTATACCGTCTGCTCATCTGAATTAGTAATTATTTAACAGTGGTTACGGCGAAGTTATCTTCTTTTTTTCTTACGCATCGTTTATACTGCAGAAAAAAACTCTGCCAATTTTACCATTGTTGTGGGATGATTAATTACTCTACAGTTAGCCTTCTAAGTAGAGTGATGACATCGTGGTTGGTTTTTCTGATAGACAGACAAACACAATGGACACCTACGTGAGTTGGTCCTACTACGAACAATGGTTACTGCATCCAAAAATTGGTCAAACGGACTACTTAAACATCCTGTGTTGGTATCATTTTCTGGTCAGTCCGGTTGTCAACATCGCACATGTTGGTCCCATGTTTGCGTTGGATACGGCGACAATTGTTTAGCATAAAGAGAACAAGTATTTCGTGAGATGATTCCGCCTTTCGGTCTTCTCAACCAAGCATGGTTAATCCAAAAATTTACTTGATATCACCTAGTGAAAAATCGGTGACCTTCGGGCTCACAATAGGGAACTATGAATAGTAATCGTAGGACTGTCAATTAAGTTAAAAATTTTCATGAAGTTGTGGGCTGTGATCACACGGAGCAAAAGAATTAAGTCCTGTTCATGTCTGATAGAAACTGCATGCTGAGAGCTCAATATTGTCCATCACAGAGTGATTCAAGCGAAATGACTACCTACTTAAAGGGTGATGTAGAGCTATCAATTTGCTTCGTGATTACTAGCCCATTTTTTCAGACTCTTGGTTGCTCAACGGCCAAGTACAACCATCCAGGCTCACTGGCACCTAGTTTTCATTCACTATTTCTCTAAATAAGACGAACCGAATTTCAGAAAGCCACCAGTACACACTGCTTTTCAATAACGCGTAAGTTTTTATTACGCCTGGGGGTTATATGAATATGAATAAGACGAAAGCGCTAGATGTGATGTTTTTACTAGCTTATCGTTTGCAATGCGTTAAGGGTTAACGGGTTCTTAAGAACACTGCTCAATTTTACTATATGGTGTTCGACCCTTCGGTATTCCTAGTTCGCACAACAAGTTATGAAAAACGTTTTAATGTTCATTCTCTGTTACTTATGATAGATTTCATCATACGTCCGCAGTGGTCCGTGGCCTGATTAAAAAACACTAGACACCAGTTTCGCTGGTCACCAGGACTTTAACTCCAGCCTGGTTTTCATGAGGCAATTGTGTTGACTACAATGCCATTCATCTTAAGTTAGGCGAAACTGACTTATCATGTGTAGAACCGCTGTCACATTCGTACGGCTTCCTCTTGAAAATAATATTAAACCGAGGTGTAGACTGACTACTGGTCAGCTTGTCATGCTCTAAATTGCAGTCGCATGCGGTCTGTGTCGATTATGACAGCTTCACCATTCAATGCAATATTTTAGTTGGCAGGATTGTGAATATGCACAGAGGTTCAATAAACTATTCCGCGCATACGTGTGCAGATTAATTTTCTTGTACCCAGGAATGTGTCCAAGCATTTCTTAGTACACCCTTTGATGTTCATTGCATGAGTAAACTGTTTGGAGCGTAATCCATTGAATTCAAGATATTGGAAAATAAACTATTTAGAAATCAAGCAGAATTGCATCTCTTGGACTGGGACAGTTCTAGAATATTCCCTCTGAATAACCAATTAACGGGGATATTCATTTTTTAAGTTAGTCGCACGTATATTCGACGTAGTTTTTGACTGCATTTTAGATTTTTTTTATTATAGTTGAGAAGTGATCCTCTCTCCATCAACCAAAGCGGTCCTCCGTAAAAACTATTTATTTTGTACTCGAACTGACGTATTTTTTATGTCAACGCAAAACAACCCACTATTACCCCAAGAAAGACAGACAATCATTTGAAAGCTCAATTCATTCTGCAAATGTAAACGACAAGTGGATCAAACTAATTCGAACAAATTCCGTAGTTAATGGTTATGACTGAAACGCATGGACTTCCACTATTTCATCGTCTTAAAACAGCTTGTAAAGACGATCGCCGACTACTAAGAAATTAGCCTACACACTTTACGCGTGAATGTCTTACGTTCTTATCCGGTATTTATGTTGTTCATTTCCACTTTCAGCAGAGAGTATTTCGTTCACTTGGAAAAGCCATTAGAATAAACACACACTCACGCTTATCTCCAGAATCTCATCCAGACAGATTCATTTACTCTCATACACATATGGACGCATGCTTTCTAGTGGTCTTGGTTTTTCTTAATATACAATCACCACGCATCAATAATGGTTCCTACTTCAGTGACAAACAATTATAATAGCACTTAGAAATAGCTTAAACTGAGAGATGGAAGACAGCCAAAACCTTTGACGGTAGTGGAATGTGATGACTTGCACCAGTATAATAACACACCAACTCAGCTACTTCTAGGCTGTTCAGAGTTAGGTTAGAGTGGAATGGTGCGATTTCTAATCCACAAACCACCGACCAGCGGAACAATAGTATAACTATTGTTTTGGGGCTGGTGCTTAATTTATCCGTGAGTGTTTTATATACTTCGAGTAAATTGCTCAAATGTGTTATATTCCCTTCTGGTACAATTGTCTCATTTTGAAAAGTAGTTACGGGTACACAGGTTTTAAATGAAATCTCCGGTAGCCTTTGCATGCGTCAGAACCTTTCTTTATAATGTTTGTAACTGACCGCTGATATGTGCGAAAATTTTCCACCTCAAAAACTACGTTTAAACTACCCTCAACCAGAAAATGGACCAGTTGCGTCAATATTTGCAATGGCAACTGTGGTTTGTCTTAATTATTTGCATTGTGATCAAGACTTAGACAAGTCGAGATGATCCAGGAACGCCGCACCCTTTACTCTTGGGAAAAATGGGACACCTCCCTTCCTAAAAATGTGTCCTGCAAAAGGTTGTGTGGGGTTTTCTCTCCACAGAAAATGTTTGATGTGAAAAGATACTCACTCAACTTTTCCTCAATGAGAACCACTCATGAAATAAGAAGTATTTCGCTTTTGCGCTGCTGTTGGACGAGTAAATCTCTCAGAACCATCCAAGCAACCTTCCCTGAAGTTTGCATTGGCTCCACTTCTATGGAAGCAACCATTGTGGCATTTTTTCACATTAGACCCTGTCTGAGTACGTATTGACCACGGGGTGAATCACTAGAGTTCGGTAGTCTGTTTTTTTAAACATTATCTGACTATCGTTTTGTTAGACTGAGCTGTAATCGGCGCCCGATTGAAAATGTGGTGTTATATTTAACCAACATTAGTCTTGTTCCATCCATCAAACAATCGTCAGAGGTGTGAGCGATGCAGAACCAGTAAAATTCCTTACAAAATTGAATCCGTGAAAGATAACAGCGGTTTTATCCTGGAATGGAGGCACATGGCTGAGGTAATAATTGCGAGCTATTGTATTACTAATAAGTGGTTTGGCAGATTGATGATTTCAGATGAGACCCAACTGTGAAGATTCAGGGCTTCGGCTGGATTCGAACCAGCAACAGAAACAGTTGCTGTCAACGCGGCAAGCGCTCTACCAGCTGAGCTACGAAGCCACGCCAGGAGCTCGGAAGTTTCACTTGCCGAGGCAGTCGACCCCCTGGGTCATTTGTTGGATTCCATATGAGACAGTGGGACGGGTGGGTAACCGAGTCCAAATGTGAAATTTCCGAGCTCCGGGCGTGGCTTCGTAGCTCAGCTGGTAGAGCGCTTGCCGCGTTGAGACATACTGTTTCTGTTGCTGGTTCGAATCCAGCCGGAGCCCTGACTCTTCACAGTTGGGTGTCATCTGAAATTGCGACATAAACAAGAACTCACTCACCAAAAACCTAATCGTCGATCCACTTTTTGGCTTTCGACAACCAAATGAACGGCATTCACTAAAGTTTAACAACTTTCTACACAGTGTTCTTTCTACGTCGTTACTGAACTAAGATGAAATTGGTCACAACTTTGTTCTGTTAGCGAAATGTTCTTTGACCAGACTACTCTGGAGGTGATCACAATATTTTGTCTCGCACGCAAGCATACTTTCACATGGCAGCAAATACTGGAGGGTGCAACCCTGAGGAATATTCCACAGAATGTTGTACTCCAGATAGTAAGCAACAGCTATCATTGTTTATCTCAGTGCGTACTCACTAATCCTTACATGATGATCATATGGTCGTCATGGAAGCTGCGAATTAGAGTCCGTCAAAATTATACTTCCTGTCATTTTATCATTATCATATTAAGATACTTATTTCCACATCTGTTAGAAATGTTCCAGCAATGTAACGTTGTCCTATTAAATCGGTCGTACTCATAACCTTCGATTTATCCGAAAACAACTGTTCTGTACCAGGAGGAACCAGTGACAGTTGTATCGACACACTACTATCCGCAGAAAGTGCCTTCTAGAGTGGGAATACTCTGCCTATGTGTTTCATTGGAAACAAAATTTATTAACGCTTGATATGTAGAAATGATTTTCACTTCGCCCCGTCGACAGAACCTATTTCGGATTAGCTTTTTTTTATAAAGCCTGATTCTTCACGTCGCTAAGAAAATTGTTTCTAACTCAAAATCGAATAATATAGTAAGGAAGCATCAGTGTGTTTGGGTGTTGAAGTAACCTGGGGGAAATACAAGAAGAAACGCGGGAGTGCAGCTTGAAATGAAATGATTCCCCATACATACCGGAACCGGGCAAAAGCAACCGTTGCAACCGTGACTTCTTGAGGTCAATGCTACATGCAAATGAGTGGGTTAACTAGTCGTTTTACAGTCCATACGACACATGTTGATTTTCCGAATAAGTAATCCTTACGCCATTAGCGTTCTTGGCTCACAACATCAGATATTTTTTCACATCAAGCTGTAATTAAGTGTGAACTTTGATGGTAAATAACATCATTTCATGAAACTAAGGTCTGCTTTTATAAAATGCACTTGAATCCTATTTTTAGTAGAGTGTAAATCGAGGTACTTTTTTTCATGAAGAATGCATTCTTTTATGTGGTGCATTGTACACAAATTATTTTCGTTACTTTCTGACCAAAGTTTCAATTAATTCGTCAGTTTTGTTCCAATAGTTTTTGCACTTAGTTTCCGAGGTAAACGACATCGGTTCCATCGCACCTGCCGGATTACTATAGCCTCACCCAAATTTGCATTTGTAATTTTTTTAAAAGCGGAGTACCTGGAGCCAAACTTGTGCTTGATGTGTATGAATATTTATCATGGGTCAAGTTGTTCCGAACTAGTCGGTTATTCTCAGTGCTTTGTCCACACTAGCTCAGATGTATGATAACGTTCACGTCCGTTTGCTCCTCTCTCGATACACATTTCCGTTTGACTGCACATATGACAGGTTGGCTGTGTGAATGTTGGTTGAGTTTTAGTTCCGTTTACTCCTTGTCCGCAAATATTTTTGGTTTCCCTCTCTGTTCTACTAAACTCAATACTGATATATCAAATATGTACATCGCATTTCTACCCATTTAGCGTAGCTTATCGAACTCATAATTTCCCTTCATTAACTGCCCATTGAGTATATCTGAGCTCGCGGTAAACACCTTCTCCGAAACCACTACCATCTCCCTTCACAAACGTCTTTTCTTCTCACAGTTTTCCTCCCCTTTATATTCCACCTCTTTTACCACCGGTACATTTGTGTACTAACAGGAGTGTTCGCCGTTTTCAGTATGACTGTCCGCTGTTTTACCGTTTTCAAAGTAACATCTGTGTTTATATATAAATATCTATATGTATAAAGGAAGTTTTTCATAACTTGAAAGTCTGCATGCTGCCATATTTCTGGAATTTTATCCGAACCCAAATTTAGGAGTGAGTGACCCGCCAAGCTAGAATTTTATTACTCAGTTCGTACTCATTTTTCTTCGGATACACGCATTCATGTCAACGTAAAATTTCATCCTACACAACAGATAGATCCCCACTTAAACGCTATGTGCAATCCCACGCGGTCCTGCCCATCCGATGAGTGTTGTTTGTTGAGACTGTTCGTCAATAATTGCATGTCCGTCGGCTAGAGTACTCTCATTACTAGCCGACTTGATTTATCATGTTATCTGCGGTCTAATGGCTACGTACTTTGATGTACCTCAAGTCTACCTTGAGAAGCTGCACCGAATGGTCTGACTTACCTTTCTGACTGGTGAACTAAATCACTAGCATTTGATTTTGTCTACTGAAGACGTGACAGATTAACCTCTGAATAAACAATTTCTTCGGTACCTGTAGTGGTTTTCCCATTTATGGTTTTTGACTTTTGAACAGCAACGTTGTTGACTAGTGTCTATATAGCAACGCTTTCGCAACACTTTCGTCTGTTATTCAGATTGACTAAAGTGGCCTTGCAAAACGATACAAAGTTTTACCCATTGGTTTGCTCTTATCATTGTTTATGCAGTTGCTGATCTTCCGATTAATTTTCTAGCTCGGCCATACTACGAACATCATCGTGGCACCGATCGCTCTTATGTAATCTAAGGTGACTCTGCAGCATCCTCATTTCGTGGACGCTATTAATTTGAAATATTTTGGTGGTCATATCGAATATCTGTGAAAGCCTTCTCTGAGTGCAGCTCTTTGATTATCGTAACTTTCTCGGTTGCATCTCTTCATTTTTCAATCACTGATAATCTATTGAAGTAGGTATGTATTTCCGTAAGCTATTCAGTAATTCGTTCTCAAGCACTACACACCGGTTTTAAATTAGGAAACTATTGCATGAACACAATCACTAGTCCCATTGTCCATGGTGTGTAGCCTACAGTTCAGACACAGGCCAGTTGTTTACTGAAACCTTAATAAAATATGTATCTGAAGTTATGCGTTTAGACAACAACAACAACAACAACAACAACAACAACAACAACAACAACAACAACAACGACAATTTATTTGTTCCCAAAATCACATTGTAATGGACCTAGCCTCTGTTAGTCGTTCATTATCAGACCCAATACATAACTTTTATTTAGGACAGTGTTGCTTGGAAAGAGCTAATAAAACCATCACGACGCTCAACTGAAGCAAAAACATAATCAAAGTACAAATAGAACTCAAGCTTGACAAGGATATGTCACAGCTAGGACGTAAACGGAACCAGGAACTTGAAAGGTTAGTGTGTCAATGACGGGTCATGGTAATCGCAATGCACAAACAAAGCGTTTCTTGGCCGATAAGGGTGACTTACTCAATGGAAAACCGATTGCCCCAATCGTGGCCAGTATCCGTTACCTCATAGCTTTCAACTCGGTAAATCAAACACAAACAAACGGTTGAGTTAACGATATAATTATAACCGACAAGGTTTGCCGCTATTGCACCAGTCATCGATCCAAGTTGAACAGCGATCAACATATACTCAGCTAGGCGCAACCCACTCAGTTAGCTCTGCAAGAATAAGTCACTTTGTGTGCACGTAAAAATGCACCAACATCAAAAATTAATTTATTTTTCGGCCATAAAAGTCAGTTCTGAAACATAGTTGAAGCAAGAGCCTTCGATAACAGCATAGTGTGGTTAACGTTCTGAACTGTTCGGTGCATACGACTGGTGTCATAATTATGTGCTGGCTGATCCATAACTACAGGTTCTTCCGTAGGCTGAGCGAACGCCAAAGTTCGCCGGTACACACGTTTAATAAACGGTAATAACTACGAAACTGGCAGAGGTTCTAGTGATGTAACATTAAATTCATACTTCCTATGCCATTTTGCTTTGTAAAATTCTAACATCACCTGAGATCATCTGGACTAACTGAGCTTTGCCCAGTTCTTTTGAAATCTGTTGGTGTACGTACTGATTTACAAAGAACACTTAGTTTGGGGTAAAACGTAATATTAACTCAAATCCTGAAGACGTCATGTCTTAGGAACGAAGACGAGGACAGTTAGAAAGACACCATTTCCGACTACATCTCCAAAAATCAGATTATCTCCTCCGTTTCTTTCATTCAATGCATAGAAATCGAACTGGCGTTTTCCCTATGCCCTAAATCCGGATTCTGACTTTTCTTCTTTTGTCTATAAGTCTTTGGTATTAAATGTTCCATGTTTATTTGTTTACTAATACATTACAACGTGTTTTGCCGGAAGTTGGCAGAACGAAAATGTTTCTATAACAATCATATTTACATTTGCTGTAACAACTTATGTACAAGGCGAGCTATGGTTCAACGAATCTCATGCCACCAGCAAATGTGCCAACATATACGTGATTAAGATGCATGGCTGCTAGAGTTATTATGAGTGGTAAGCTGAGTCTACCGTGTGTACTGTTTACTTCCTGGACATATATGCACAAACTAAGAAGCAGAGAAGACGTTCTAGCTTCTGCCTAACAAGATCGGCAAGCGCGCACCGTCTGAGAATTTCATCTTGCTCACAAGCGCCTACATTAATTATAACATGATAAAAATTAGTAATGACTGTTGGTAGAACTGGTCATCAGATGAAAGCATTTTGGTCAGACGTTGTGACGATAAAACGCCCCATTGACTAGATAACACAAATAGAGGTGGGAAAGTCAAGTAGAACGTGATTAAAATAGGTCAGTTTCGTAATTTTTACTTGCATATAAAGATGCTGTTTTGCATGCGTCTTGTCGGGACAAAATACAAGCCCCTAAATTAATAGGTACAAAAAGTGCGTCAGAAATCAAGTTCACAAATCAGTATGATATAGTATGTACATAATATGCATTCAGTGTAATTTATTAGCTCCTTTGTTCTTCCATGATGTCCCGATCGACTTCTGAAACGGTAGGTTTTGCTTCGGGTTTCAAAATTACCTTCTAAAATGTGCTTCCTTTTGTACAGTTTATTCCGACTACTTAGTTTTGTAACCACCTTTGGAAAGAAAAGAGAAAACACAAAATTTCAGTGTTGGTCATCAAGTCAAAGTAGTGCGTATCCATGTAAGACCAATCTACCAGATTCGTTTCCTCATGCTCCCACGCATCCGATTCACTACCACGTTCAGTCGAACAGATAAGCAATCTAGTTAGATAATTCTTGAAACCGGAACAAAATCAGCTGCATTCAGTAACTCATATAAAGGTCGACTGGAGAACGATGTTTAGTTTAATGATAAGAAAGGTTTTTCTTACTAGCAAAGGGTGGAATAACAGATTTTGAAGGGACAGGGTCAGCTAATTGCTGAAGACGGGTGTAACACGTTTGGAGTGTTGAATTGAACGTCGTCAGAGTTTTGTAACTTTACGGGTTTGTTCCAAAGTGATGACCCAGGAAATATGCCAATTAGGGTGCTAGAAATCCGGGAAGAACATCAAAAGATAGTCCTTTCATATGTTGACCAAAGATGCACGAATTGTTCTCAGTTGAGGTTTTTGAATAAGGCATTTCTGTGACAGGTAAACTCCTGCCATCTCATGTGGAGGATCCTTAGATTAGCATCCTCTTCAAGCGTAATCACTAGCAAAACTAAGTAACTGCGCTGACCAGTGTAATGAGGATGAACAGTCACTATACTACTCGTCAATGTTCAGGTAGAGGCGCGTATTTAAGCGTGGAGGTAACCGTGGAAAAGATACAAAAACATCTGAATGAACTCTGGTATAAAACGGTGTTTTCCGTACATGAACTGGGCATTGGCAATTTTGACGTCCCTCGATCAGTGTTATGTGTAAATGGATGCTTTTGATTATAGTGATTTTGAAGTAAATACTCGTGTTAATCTTCCGAATTAGCAATCATTATGCCACCCACGTGTTTGACTGACCTCACATTAGGCATTTGTAAAATATGACGACCGAACGTGGCTCAGCGTTTACGTACAATTCGTTTAGATCTAATTTGAAAACACGAAGGTAAAGACCATGAGAACGCTGAATTTGTCCTCAAGTTAGATTGTGACAAACTTGTGTAGAGCGGATGGGTTCTTCTCAAATCAATACTACAGTCTGACGCACCCCTCCCCATAAGGTTCTTCACGAGCAGCTTACTAAACTGAGAAGATTGGAATAGTCTGTGAACAGTGCACACCTCACATAAACTAAACTCCAACAGTTTTACAGTATTGAAAAGGAGTAAACTGAACAGACTAATTACGATTTACTTTCAAATATCAAAATTGGGAAAATGGATGGGAGAATCTTGGTATTTACGGCTGCTAGCCTACACCGAGCATAACTGGTAACTCACTGGTAATACTAGAATATCGTACCTTCCATGGCAGCGGACCTTTTTGGTCAGATTCTCAAAAACACGTGTGAACACAAAGTCGCGCAACTGGGATTGCTATAAATTACTGTGTTTTCCACCAGGACAGCCATTTAGTCTTTTTTATGCCTACAAATCTCAAGTCAAAAATATATAAGGTATATATTTCCCCAGTGTTTCGTATTTTGTTAATTTTTTTAAAACTAATGTCTTGCTGCGTCGTTTTCGACCTGGAGCGCTGCTAATCAAAATATCAGGCTTCCACAGCTGCTGCGAAACATTTACGGCAAGGACGATCATTTCTGTTTAGCCTGACGCCTTCGAGAGCGGAAAATAGTGGCTAACGTGCGTCGGCTACAACTGCCAGCCTGAGGATCATCAACCGGACCTGCTTGCCCATCGCATGCACAGGTAGAGGTCAATATCTTATGTTATCGCACTGTGAATAGTCACTACAACATAGCTGTCCTTTCTGTATGATGGCGACGTTAGTTTTCAGGTTTGCAAATCCAAACGCCTAGGCTACCACTTGTTGTGGTTTGCTGAGCACAAGTTGCAAGCATGTACGAAATTGACAAAACTGAACTAAAAAGTTAGTTACGATCAAGATTAAGCAGCCAATCCTCAACACGATGGAATCTAGCAACGAATAACACGAACCCGCTGATGAAGATTGTACTTGAAATAAAAGTATACAAGATGAACTTTGATCTGAAACGAAAATAATCGTGCAATATTCAATATGCCTGCAATTCTTCAGAACGGCCGGTTGATAACATTAGTTTAATGGCAATGAATACTACTCGGAGTTTTATAGTACCGGAGCGAATGACAACTTGTCACAGGAGGATGTAGAAATCTTTATTGGTTTGCTCTGTGTCAGTTGACTGAGACAACTGCTTTGGAAGATTCCATAAACTGGAAAGTGGTTACACACAAAGTCGTCTGTTTTACATTAGCCGCCTTCTGTTTCCCGATTTGTTACACCTTTTAAATCATTTTCCGGCGGACACTGGTTCCTCGACCAATCTCTGATGCAACTTACGAGCTACTTATCACTGTGAAGGATTACTCCGACCAACGGGACATAATCATCCGTAGTTTGGTGGTCATGGTTAGTGTGGTTTTGGTTGTTGTTGATCATGATTGTAACGATGCGAAAACAAAACTTCTGAAAGCCGAACTGTTTTCGATCAATTCCCACTATTGACTTTTAGATTTGCATAGTATTTCAAATGGGTTAGTAATCAGTGTATGAACATAGAGTAGAATGACTGGACAAAAACAAGCACGAGTTCACTATGATCAACAACACAGACAGGGTAGGTCCTTGTTAATTGAATTTGCTCATCAAACGTGGTAAGTAAAAAAGATAAGCTGAATCTTCCAGTTTAAGGTCAAAAAGGTGGCAATCAACTTAAATCACGTAGATTTGTTTGTTGGAAAGCCATTCATTCACATCTTAGTTTGCTTTGGCCGAGCACTCACATTTAACACAAGCGACTGACTTACCCCCTCCCCACCTACACCACCTGCACTTATTATCAAAGACTTACTTCGGTTGTTCTCCCAATCACAATGACTTCACACTAGTTCTCTTTCAGATCACCTCGTCTATTTAACTGCGATTTAAATTCAATCAATAACTCTCTTATTGTTATCTAGTGTTTTTCAGTCGGGTTAATTCGTGAATTACTTGGGCTTATTAAAGGCAATTAAGTTTGTCGACAGTTCGTTTTCGTGTTTTGCGTACGGATTTTCAACCATTTGAAACCAACATAACAATACACAAAACTTTATTTTTTTAAAATATCACAACACTGTGGCACTTTGTAAGAAAGAACACCTATGAATCCTGGCGGATTGGCAAAGACGTACCACCTTCTTACAGATGTGCTCGTTATCCCCTGTCTCGGTTTCACAGTTATATTTCCATAGTCTGTGCGATAACTTCTGTTACCTATTGATCTATTTTAAACTCCAACTTCGATTGGTTTCTACCATACTCATTACACTAGGACTATATTTGGAGTTACGTGCTTAATTGACAGACGAACGTGAACTGAAGTCTAGGCTAGGCCGACTCCCACTCAATAAGCGTTGAAAACCTAATTAATGCACATACTGAAAGCAAACGTTTGAGTCTGGAGAGATACACTTGCAAGCTCAGCTTTTCTAGTACACCACAGCTGCTTTCGGTGTGGTTTAAATCAAGGAGTGATAGGGCGTTGCGCCATTTTTTCATCATATTCTAACAGTAATCAAAACTGAATTGTCAGTAAGTTGTCTATTACTGCTCGGAATGTATAAAGCTATTTATAAAGTGCTCCAGTAATAGATTCCAAAAGCAGATCCGAGGAACTGTCGACGTCTTGTTGATCTACACATGAATTTCGAGGCACCAATGTAGTTGTTTGTCATCCCAGTTTTACAAGCGCAAGATCGTATATCGTTTATCTACTCATTACATCTTTTTTGAAGGTTTTGTCGTGGAACACTGATGTGACGAAGGACGTTCCTAGGACATTTGGTCATATTCTGTGTATCCAACTCTTAGCCACTTTTGTTAAAATTCGGCGAAACCGATCAGGTTACCAGGTGGTTCATTTCCAACTATAATCGAAAGTTCACTCGGGGCTCCGGTGTCTCACGGCAATTTGTATCCTCTATATTTTTTCATCTTGGTTAGCACCGGAATTAATATGTAGTAACTCTGTTGTGAAGCCGTCATGATAGTTTTCTGCTACGTCCAATCACCTCAATGGACCCAGACAAATGTACCAAACTTCAGCGCATACGCGACGTAGGAGAGGTGGAAAACAAACACTGACTGGTCATCCCTTTAGGTATGTCAGTTCAGTACATGTGAAATTTGCACCGCTGAGTTACCTTCATAAGTGCATGGGATAGGTGAGAGTACATTATGTCCCGAATGCAGTTTCTTCTTAGAACAGAGTATATTCAATTCCCCGTGCCACTTACGTGAGTACCGTGCATCCGTTATCGGTGCATCCATTCACGGCCTCATGCCTGTCATGTATACACGTACACACATGCGCTTCCGTGTGTACAAATAACCTGTTATGTTCGTTGCGTTTCCCAATGTGAATAATACCCTTACTGTGTTGTCCGTTATCTCGGACCAACAACTAGTTCACCTAAACGTCAGCTGGCATTACAAACTGTTACGTCTCAAGTAGCGTCGATTCCACGTTTTACAGAAGTTCACCAATTTATGCTTTTCAGCTGAATTCAAATATAGCTATATGGCTATGATTCACTCATTCGGAGTGGACAGGACTGTTCTCCTTCCAATAGGTGCGAACTGCCCGCAATTGGTTTCGTCGGCTGTCATTAAACTTTCATCAATCCAAAAATGTTCGTCCACATGCACAACTGAATCCCATTCTCCTCGGCGATCTGTTCGTCGGCGGCGCCACTCGAGAATTATACGTGAATGACGGATTTCGTTTAAAGCCCCGCGTTTGGAAATGGTTGGCGGCTGTCGGAAGTTACGTTGTAACCCAAAAACAATATGTAGGGTAACGAGACGTGCCAAAGTCGAAGCCGACATTAACTGTGCATGTTAGTCAGTCACGCCACAGTACGAACAATACGGGATTGAAGGGGATTATGCGATTGAAATGAAACGGGGCCAACGAAGGCACAAAGACGAATGTATTCTTTTCTCACACTGATTGCCAGTATTCAGGCTGTCCAATGCATGCCGAATACAACTGGCGAATGTATGACGCTTATAAGTGAGCAGAATTCATGAACAATGGCTCCATAAGTAGATTCATTTTAACTAACTGCAATGTAGATTGAACATTACCCACAACTGACCGAAGCTGTCATATTTCCACAGAACTTTCAGTCGGCCCCTTTCGAAAAGAAGCACTAAACACGAATTTCGTTTTCATTAGAGCTGGTCAGTAGTGCACATCCTTGCCACGGCCGGGACTAGATCTCCGGTCAAGCTTTCGTGAGATAACATTACTCACAAGCGAAAGTGTTTGAGCGTTCACATACGATAATTCGGTCATGCTTAGTACGAGGTCCACAGGGCAGTGGTTAACACGGTTGTCTCATAAAAGTATGGCCGAAGTTCTAACCCAAGCCGTGACAAGGATATGCACTACTGACGGGTTCCTCTGCTGAAAGCGAAACTCGAATCTAGTGTTTCTTTTCGAAAAAGAGTGGCTAGAAAGTCTCTGGGACTGCGACAGCTACGATCAACTCTGGGTAACGTTCGGCCTATATGAAACCGAAAATCCCCGATTACTCACAAATAGCAGCAATATTTAATTTGTAATTTGTTCGTTGACTCTGATAGGCAATGGTGTCAGGAGACTACCAGGAAAAAGACCAGCAGACGCACTAAAGATGCACTTGTGAATCAACTTAAGAGGATAAAGTCATCAAGCATATTTGACTGTGATCAGTCTGTTCTATAAATGTCAAGATCACTTGGAGATAGCAAAGCGGATATTCAGCACAATGGAAGACAGCGTTATTTACAGTGCACATACTACATTTGTTAGACAGTCACATATAACGCTTTCCTCCGACAAAATGTTGATTAACAGTGTAAAAGAGTATGAGATATCGTTGTGTGTGTGTGTCAAGTTGCAACATTACTGTCGCTTAAGGCATGTTACACTACACGAAAATAAGCGCATGAGTTGAGCTGCATTGTGTTAGAACTCGTTAGTAATCCACATGCTGGACATGATCAACATAGATACTGTAGTCTCACGAAACAAACAAGTCGATGACTGCGCAACTGACCCCAAATTAAACCTGTTTGAATTATCTTATGCCCTTATGTACAGTTTAAGAGAAATCCTTTTTTATGCAAAAGCTATTGTCTTGGTGTGGTTTGTTTCTAATTATCACCTCCACTATTTGTTCGCTACGCTGCTGGCTCAGTTAACAGCCTCCACTCACGTTGTACAATTTCAGTTACACTGTTGATGTAAGACAGCTATATTGCATTCTATGGACACAAGACGATAAGTTCGAACCGAAATCAGTTCACAGTTTTATAAGTCTCTTTCACAGCATAGCTTGAATGATGTCAAAGATGTTCAGTAAGATTAACGGTCATTGATCACAAATGTCAGAGCAAAGCTTGAAATGCTTTCAACCTGAACAGTCCAGATTTTTCTGGCGCAATACTGCAGAGGTCATGTTCAACGTAACGTGGCTCACGGCAGTCTGTGAAGTCTACATTGTTCATTTGCACGTTAACACAAAATGGGTGGTGTGGTTGGCGTCCGATTAAAACGCATCAACAATGGTTGAAGACTGCCACTACAACCTCTCTACTTCAGGAACCACACACAACTAAGCATGACATCGCACGGAAACTGCCCTCTGCATCTCACTCTCGGACGTATACTGACCACATAGCAATCAATTACAGGTAGTACAACTCTCTCAAAACTTATCATACAATTTACAGCATAAGTCTGGACTTGAATCATGCCGCTATGCTTACCCGTTATTGTTTTGTCATTTGCTCAGAGATTACAAGCTGGAACTGCAAGATAATTGGCACGTATGTGAAAACGGAGTGTAAAGAACATTTACCAGAAAGCATTTGTAAGCCAGGCGCCCGGTTTGAGTAGGGTGAGTGAACCTAATAGACATGAGAAAAAGGGTCGTAGTATCTATAAGAACCTGCTGTGAACAAGTGTACTCGAAACAAGCTGTGCAGGTGCGACATAATTAGAGAAACCTAGCTAGCACTCGCGACTCTATTGCACCTGATGCTGAGTATGATGATGATCGTTAACAACTACAAAGTAAGCTAGCTAAAGGCTCATTCAAAGACCATGAGCATCAGTTGGGAGAATAATCGATGGAGATGGATCAAACCTTTTACATGATAACAGCAAAAAGCTATTTCCCCTGATTCATAATTGTGGTGACCGTCGAGTCTGTGTGAATGAGACAATACATGAAAGAGATGGTTCACTCACCATCAACCAATCGCGCCGAATTGACAGGCGATCGGGACATTTTGAAAAATAGCACACCTGGCCTCACCCAAGCCATCTGGGCGACGGGATCCGAATAGTCAGTTATTACGTTCAGGACAACCCTCCAAAGGAAACGCAAAAGAAACCGCAACTTACCTTAATGAAACGTAACAGGGCTCTCCGACCAGATCTCCTATCTTTGCTTTGTTCAATACATGATAGACAGAGTTTGACATGAGAACTGACTAAACTCATCCAGAAGGTTTTGGGCTTAAAGAGATATCTCTTGAGTAACGTTAATCAATAGTAAGTCTCCTATTCATAAATGGATCCGACATCCATGTGAAAACGGCAAAGGTATGGTTTAATATCCATTGCGTCTTAGTTACTCGTTGGCCTTAGTATACGTCGGCTCACTAAACTCTAGGAGTGTCAAATACGAGAGGGATAAGTGGAATTCTGACCTGGTCGAAGGTGTATTGATAACAGTTTTACCCTGCGACTGATTTTGATGTACTAGTACTCTTACAAGCAGCCGATGGTCGTAATTGTCTTTGATTCGGTTACCGGTAAATTTCTGTGGACACGTCTACATTGAAAAGGAGTTCCCGAGAAATTCGTGGCACTTAATATCGTTGTATGCTCAATTTGTGGGCAAAATGAGAATTTATGGAGTACTACTTTTGTTATGTATCTTTCCGGATGGTGATTGTCAGGATTGTTCAGACTCCCACTCCTTGTGTAACGATGTCAGGAAAACTTTGAAAGGTGCGCTCAAGAAACCCAATGATCTGGTTAGTGAGTTTCATCCACATACTAAGTTAGCCTGCTTGGAGTATGCAAATAACATTGTTTTGTTTGGCTCTTCTGCTAAAAACACGCACACCACGCCAATCAAATCAAGTAACCACCTAGCTCTTTGAGCCTATGTAGTGCAAAATGTCAATTCCTGACTGAAACATTATTACTCGTACGTTCTTAACTGTAGGCTGCCCGATTAAGACTGTGAACAGGTTTATTTACTACCTCGCCAGCTTATAATATTACCGATGAGATACAACTGAGGATAACAAGGACTCGTGTTTATTTTGCAAATCTGTGTCGACTATTCTATATCAGTTGGAATAATCGCGTGAACAATGCGGCCGATCGCCAGCGTGTCGCTCAGAACTTTTGGGATAGGTGATTTATTGATTTCACAATCTGTAAGAATCGGATCACGTACCCCACATGATAGGTGGGCGTCTTTCGCTGCTAACATCAGTTACTGAGATCAGTAACAGTTGGACTATACGCAACGCCAAGCAAAAACGTGGTCACGAAATATGAAGCTGTGGAATATTCCACCGGGTGGAGTGTGCATGTGTCCACTGAGTGGTTGGGGCCTATTTGATCATTGAAATAATCGATTAGGAACGCTATCCGAGATGACGGCGTGCCGCGGTCAACGATGTTCTTGTACTCATACTGTAACGTGCGGTCGAAACCAGCAAGCGCGCACAGGTTGAATTTGAATCGTGTAACGGAGCGTGCTGCTGTGTTGTCGTCGCCGTTTTAGTTATCGTTTGTGTAAGTCGTGTGCATGGCTTACTGGGCCTTTTGCTCATGTTTGTTTTCTTGTTGTTTCCTTTTATAGGACTTGTTGGAACCCCTACTTCGGAAGAACACTGTCCCCAGGTGTCTCCACGTTGCCCCACATTTGGTCCGCAGGTGTGTCGGACAGTGCACGTGTAAACGGCCGGCTTGCATGTTACAATACCATAAGTTCCTTTGATTAACCTAGTTTTATCCACACATATTTTTGGAAATTTTTCTTCTTCTAATGGGGATGTTTCAAGTCAGTTTTTTGCTGAGGAGCGTTTCGAGCATCAGTACATTCTGAACAGGCTGATGGAGTGAATGAGAAATCAGGAATTTGTTGCTATTTGGGACCTGTTGTCTCCTGTTGTTAGCGCACACCGACAAAGTGTGTATATCTATGAGGCAGTTCCGTTTGCGTGAATCACTACCCACGCACACCAGTGTACCAATAATCTTCCGTTTGTCTAAGACTGACTGCATTGGGTCAGGTGACATCCCTGAATGATTCCTTACCTGCTTACGCTTGTGTTGTCGTAGTATAGCTTACTGCTTTATTATACATCCTTATCTATCGGTTGTTGCTCACAATTACTACGGTACACTTGTTCTCCCTACTTTAATGCAATACTACTGCCTAACTGTATTTGACTTCTACATTACTGTTGCAAGCATCAACTCTGTAAGGACAGTTGTCTAACACCTCGTTGGTGGTCGTTACTATGATCAACTATGTGTGCACGATACTCACACATTTTCCAACGAAATTACAGAATCTTCGGTTCACCTCATTCTTAAATCGCCTGCTTCAGACAAACTGCTTATCGCCGTTCTTCTCTTCTAAACAGTCTGTCCGATTTTTCTCAAGTTTATGTCGCCGTCTACACTACACTCGCCTCATGTTCAGGACTCAAGGATCTCTCCACAGTAAGCCACAGTTTCCACCCCGCCTCACTGTCCAAATGTGGTTACACATGTTAGTGCACGTGAGCTCCGGCTAGTGCTAAACGATGGATGCAAAACGGTTACTATCATTCCTCTACCACCAGCCATAAATTCGTTGGGTCTACTGTGCCTTTGTCTGTGCACACACACACGCACGACCGGTTGTAACACAAAAGACCAAACCCTGCACGATAAGTATGATCAACTTCTAAAAGTGATACATCCTGCAAGGTTGCTAAAAATGTTTCTTCATAATTAGAAAGTCATCCAATCTGAACTGGACAACATAAGGTCAGATCACATAATCAAAGTGAACTGTATCCAACTGGAGATATGCCCACATGTATGTTCAGAATATAACTGGATGATAACGGCCTCCTGGGAGCCTAAATCAAGTTCAATTTTAGAGGGAGCTCCACTTGTGAACGTAGGTGGTCTGTATACTCAAGTTCCATTCACTCGCGCTGGTCTAGTTCAGGTACTGTGAAAGTGGTGTCCAAAATGTTTCGTAGCTTCTTGTCCTGTAACACAAAATTTCGATTTTTAAATTAACCACATACAAACAACAAAGGATATGATTGACTTTGCTATTACATAAGTTAGAAACAGCGACGAGAGTTGACTACACTGAACAGTTCGTTTTTTACCCGTGTGTCGCAGTCAGCGTTAGGAGTAATTAGTCATACTTGGACTACCCATATGAACGCAGTCTGACAACACTCCTCCGTTCTCTACGGTTCAAAAGATGTTGCGGTAGTTTATTTTTCATTATCGTGCAAAACTGTGTAGATAACCACAATCACTGTTATGAATCAATGTACTTAACAACGAGTGTCCTTCGAAGCAGTCAGAATGAAATTGGTGGTTTTGTCGCATCAAACTAAAGGGGGTTACATGATACAATTCACCTAAGTTCAATATTTACGAAACAAATACTCTGTCCACTCAGGATGCACATCGTAAGGCTAATTCACAAATACATTACATCAAGTATGCCAAGTCGAACAAATGTTTTCCATGTGACGTAATGCAGTACTTACGGTAAAATGAGCTATACCACACTGTGGACCCTAAGAAATTGCAAACTAGATGTGTAAAGATTTCCATATTTTTGTTTGCAAACGATGTTTTATTTATGTACAGCAAACTTTTGTATCACCTCTGCGTGTTGTTCAAATTGATACAAGTGACCTTGTATTACAATGCAAATTTTGTGCATTTCGGTCTGCCCTTCTCTCCGTTGCGCAGTCGTTTGACGACACTACACGGATTTATCATCCAACTTTTTAGCTCTGTTGGACTACGAACATCGTCGCATTCCGGATCAGGCTTCATCACTCCACTTCCGGATACTGGTAATTTGGAATATTGTGGCGGTCATCCCGAACACTTGTGAACACTTTCTTACGAGTCAAATCCTTTGGATTACCGTAACTTGCTGGAATTTTTGTAACTATTTTTGTCTCTTTCGTCCATTTTGTTATCATCGATAGCCTAGTGAGTTACACTCGCATTTACCTAGTCTATTCCGTAACTCGTCTTGACCACTACAAACGTTACAACTCACTAGATGTTGTTCAGTTGCATGACGATAACAATCACTTTCGTCTAAAGCAGTGCCACAATTCTAATCAGGCAATCACGCTTCTAATGTATCACTCATGAAGCAGCCTGGTTCGCTTTTCACTATTTTTCTAAGCCCGTTAAGCACCACAGGTTTAGTTTCAGTTCCAGAATAATAGTCTGTAAAATTTGTTGTATTAGAAGCACTGTAGCTACTTATAACTAACCTGTCAGAGGCATGCCTTGACATTTAGTTGTACGTAACCACGAGAATCAATCCAAGACAGTGAGTTCAGCGCGTTTAACTTTCATCAACCATTGAAACTAGAGTATTCCCAGGCAGCTCCCTTTGGTTTACTTTAGCATCGTGCCGAAAACTGTATTGTAATCTTCAACATTCGTTTCTAGAGTATCTGGCAGGTGATTGCATAATAGGATTTGTTCAAAATTGATCGGTAACATGTACTAGATCCGGTACAACAGGCAGCTTGATTGTGTTTCTTCCGTCATAAGTTTCTTATGATACAAGAAAGTATCTGAACTTATCCGTCCTTCGTCGATCGAATAATGTCGAAGCTGTCTGACTTTGATCACTTTGTTTGCTTCAAATTAAATCTACCCTATCACCTTATTTCTGAATCCACTACACTGCACCGCTAACGTTCTGGCGTATACAAGTCCCACTTCAGCCATAAATCAGTTCATGGCTACTGGTTCCTGAGCGCATGGAGACGGATTCATAGGCTGTTGGGATTTTCTGAAGAGAAGAGCAAATGATTAAGCGGACTTATCTGTGTTAGTTGCAGAATAACAACCGTTGAACGGTACGTACATGTGAAGGAAATGTCGTTCGAATGGAAAGGAAGATACTGGACTAGCTTCAATAATTAACCAACACTCGAATTCCACAGACTTGTTTATCTGATGTAATCCAACAAGAAGCGTCAGACTCGAGTGTTACATTAATCATCAGCCTTGAGAGTGACAGCCACGCTTACCCTAATTCAATTGACTCGTTATAGAGTTTAACCGATTTACCGACCGAGTTGACGGTCTCCGTAGATGTCTTTTAAACAGTGCTTAATAACGTTGTCCACCTAAATACCACCATAAGACAGATGGATACACGATGGCGGTAGTACCCATTGTTCGGAGTGGTAAAGGTGGGGTTTGATAATTGAAAATGAAAGGCAGTGACTGGATTAATTAATCTAGAGTGGGTATTTGTCACATTGCGTTTGAGTAATTTCGGTTGTGAAACAAACAATGTGGGCAGTACACCTCAAGGGAACAATCAATTAAATCAAATCGAAAAATATGACTGCAGCGATTACAGCCCGATTAAAATTAAACTGGCAAAATGAAGTGAATAACCGTCAGCTTCTCCACCTAATAAGTCAATAGACCAATTGAACTGGAGGACGAGATTCCATATTTGCGTAAATTACCTACATTACTTGTGAGTTAAAACGTTAGCTTGTTTTCAACGGGTCAACCAAAAGTGAAACTTGAACGGTAACGGCAAGGGTGTTTTGACGTGTTCCCAATAGGCTGCATAAACTAAAATGTGACGGTCCACAGTGGTTTGCCCTTTTCAACTGGCCTTGGGGGTAAAGGGTAAAGTGGTCAAACAAAATAGTCATATGACTTTCGATTACCTAAATGACAGTTACATCGGAAAGTATAATATCGGACCAGCGTGGCCAAGTAATTATCTTGGAATGATTAATTTCAGTTTTATTACCATCAACTAGTGTAAGCAACAGTCTGTGGTCAGACTTCTATCAAATGTAGTATGGGGTGCAAAATATCTGCTTAGTACCACCATGGTCAACTAGTAAATGGATGATACTCCATTGTTGTGTCTGATTTTGAAGATTATCCCGTGTGTTCTGTAATATATGCATACTTACCGGTATATGCTTTAGGGAGTATGTAAGATGCACTGGTCGATTTGAGTGAATCGCGCTACCTGCGCTTCTACTCATGTGGCCGGTATTATCAAATTATAGGGAATGAAAAATCATCCGATTTTAACCACTTCTTGAAAAACCCATTTAGGATTCCGTTAAAGTTAATAATCGGGATTTCGGCAGTGAAGTCACATCACTGTAACGCTAACCCATACGGTATATAATATACGTGTAAGACACATCTAGAATGACAGGCGTCCAACCAAGAACTGATCAATTTCAAAAATTGCGTAGATAGTTGTCTTCTTAGCAATGAAGCTGTTTAAGATGGTAGTTTGATTACCAATTCTCCATCGTGAGTTCTATTGAAATCGACCTGAAAATAAGTCAGTTTTCTGTGTGGTTTTCGTGAGAACCATTGAGGTTTTTGGCAAACCACTTAGTTTGTTTGATGATGGAAACACTTACTTGATATGGGGGACCAAACCCCCTCACGTTTCAGCCCCACATCCACACTGAGAACACACTTCTATATCGCTGGCGCAGGAACACGTTTTAGAAAGCATAGTTCTACTAACCATAGATGCTGACTGATAATATGCACCCACTTGGTACAATAATCCGACTGAACGAATCGCGCTCAACAAACTATACACGTCGTTGCGTACGACCTTATGTACGAACATACTACAAGATCCGCTCTTCCGCTCAGCAGACAGATTGTAGTTATCGGCAGCTGATTCGTTGGTCAGCATACCAGCTCCAGTCGGGATACTTGGTAAGCTGAAGTTCGGTAGTAGACCACTCTCTTTAATTTAACATCAGAATTCAAGGCAGTCGTGTTTTTCTGGACCAACGTTTTCCTCAGGCCAGCATGAGTAATCGATGCGAGCAAACCCGTGAACGTGCAAGCCACCAGCGCAATTAATTTCAGACCTGGTTAGCACAAACGGACTCATAGCTAGCCAGACAAAATTTGACGCACGATTCGCAAATGGATAAATGATGACAAAAACGTGAAAAACGTCTGGCTGACCATCAATTTGCACTCGGCTGGACGCTTTATTACCATCGTATTGGCAGTTGGATCGGAGCATCACTGTAAGCACTCGAAAACGGATTTGCCTAACACTTAAAATTGACTTTATTTCAGGTCTGCCCGTACAATTTACAGAAAGTTGTATAACTTGTAGTACAGCACCTTAGTGTCCCATCACTGTCTAAACTTTGTGATCTAGTGCGAAAGAAACAACAAATAGTTTTACATGGTTAGCTGTCAATCTAAGTTCGAGTTATTTTGTTGTGTATTTTAGATTCATCTTAATCTCATACAGCTTACTTCACTTAGGGAATTCTACAGTGTTTGCAATGTTTATAAGTCAGGAAGATATTCTGTTTGACGTCTGTCTGGTCGTTCAGAGCACCTTTATTTGCCTGTTACTTTGCGACCTTCTTTATACTTGACGTAGGTTGGCCATTAACACGGTGAATTGCGGAATGCACGATCAGATTTAGATTGATATTTTGTCCCTCATTGTTTGCTGCGAGTCGATTTAATGATGTTACCTTCAGATCCTTCTCCAAACTTGCTTGTTATTGACAGACTCCTCATTACTTCATTTGTTGGTTGCTTCACATTTGAACAGTGATCCATTTCATGTAACTCATTCATAGAAAACCACTGTCTATAGATGTATTTAAATATGGTCGAAGTTTATAAGCAGTCACTTTTAGAAGCAGCTGTTTTCGGTACTTCTCATCAGGAGAATGACCGAAAACAGCTGTTTGCAAAATTGAATTGTTATAAATTCTACGGAAATCTGGAGAGGACTGAAATGATCGAAGTTGTCGACTTCACAGCCTAGCTGGTACACACTTTAGTGGCGTTGTCAACACTGGGGTGGCTAATTCAACCTTCAATGAATAACTGATTAACATAAAAAAACGAATGCAGCCGGACTGGAGAACCGGAAATTCCTCAAGAAAAACTGGTAGCCTTTGTTGACTAAAACATTGGCTTCATTCTATTTATTGTACCAGCGCATCAAGATATGTTGTGGAATGTCAACATTCTATTGTGTCTCGTCAAACATAAAGATGCAGTTTACTTACAACGAACTGGCGAATACCGGTTGAATATCTGAAGACGGTTTATGTTTTCTAGACAGGCACACTTCTTGTCAGTAAGCATGCAGTATCCCTTATTGTGAGCATATACCATGTTCATGGTCACACCAAACTGCTTAGCTGTTTTTCTTCAAATAACAAACCGATAAACAAATCTTGCCTATAGATTACTGTTTATATGCCTTTTGATGGCAATGTTCCTAAGCGTATTCCGCATTTGCGTTCGTCCGATATGAGTCCAGATTGAACTAGGCATGCGCCAGCACTAGTCCAGTTGATGTCGATGTCTTGTGTTCCGGTATATGAGATCATCTTAACTAAGCCCGTCCTCTGGTTGCATGGAAAACGCGTCTTGCTATCGCTCTTTTCGTTCCAAAAACCACACGTTACAGCACTTGGATCACTGGTGGTTATGCTAACTAATCCCGAATCTAAAGTGAACAGCGTGGATAACAGAAATCAACGGAGTTACGATGGGCAGAATGAAATTCTCCTGACAGATGAGAATGAAACGAAATAAACACACCTTTTGATTGTTGTTGTGAATACTTACCCGGATCCATTTACCAACGTGAGGCATAAGCTTGGCAGTTGTTCATGGTTATGGTTCACACAGTAGGCGTATCTCCAGGATGCAATGACAATCCCTATCTACACCTACCTAAAAAGGCATCTTAGTTTTCCGAATGACAAGGAGTTGAGAATTATATACGCCGGTGGGTGTGAGTTGATGCGAAACTGGACTATGAAAAGTGCCGGTTGATGGAGTGTGCAAATCCGGCCTAATTTGGAAGCATGGGAGTTTCATCCTGATAATCAAAGTCAGCGTTGTGCATACCATTGCAATCGAGCCCGAAGCATGAGATAAGCACCATGAGCTGGCAAGCGTCCCAGTCGCCTTGTTGACTATTAGTTCACGGATATCAAGATTTCATACTCAAATTCTGCTCGAAAACAAAAATGTTGAAGGAAACTACAGTTTCAACACATCAGAGCTATGATTCCTCTACCTACTACCCTCAAATGTAGCTGACCTCTTATCAGCTTAGTTGACTGACTATCTGTCGTGGAAGTCGTCAGTTTCCCGAAAATATTGTGTGACAGGAAGACTAACAAGACACTTGTGAGTGACGTTCACCGTTGCTGTGGTCGTGTTCTTCCCCGGTCTTCAAGAACAGCCTCGGCAATCCTGACGACGGTTGTTGTCATGCCGACTACATGCCTGGACTGTACTGTTTAGACTTCTGTCTGGTCCATTATCTTTGACTTTGCTTGTTGCTAGTCACAAACCCTATAAACACGAATGGGTTTGTGATCATGTTGTGTTCGGGCTAAGCAGCATAAAGAAGCTCTGTCAGAAGGCCAGTATTTTCCGTGTTCATGCGGTAGCCTTGGGTGGATAGGTTGGCTAGGAAGAGAATAACTAACCGCGTAAGCTCCGTTCTATTATCCGTTGTTTCACTGACCATTATTCCGTTCCGTTTACTTACTAGTAGGCCGTAGATCCAGTACAGCATACTGGCGACCGAGGTGGTGTTTTTTCAGTTATGATTGACGAATCCATTGATTTAACACGTCTTCTCGCGCAGCATCTCAAGCTTATCGAGCTGCTCACTGATCGGTTATCTACATCAAACTTGACCCCACCTGCGTCGGCCGATGACGATCAATCAGTTTACGCTGCCACATGCCGCATCATCGAGTTTCTTTACAATTTCCAGGGGGACTTGACATCTGATGCCTGATTCAAACGGTACAAGGAACTGTTCAGTGCTGATTTCGGTACACAGGTGTCCCCAAGTTACCATACATGACGATTCGAATCTAGCAGTGACTCTTGTCTACTTACACTTGGCCAATGATGTTTGGTTGCCCGGGTTTAGTCTGCCTTGTATACCATTCACCTTGTAGGCGGTTCATTTGATTTGGCCATGTCTTTGTATCAAATATGAAACGTTATCAACAAACGAAAATGATGATTTTTTACAGCTTGTTCTGAGAATAAAAAGATCGCTGAGCATGAATGTTAAAGCAATGGCACAGCCGTAGACTTAACTAGTATCCAAAGAAATCCTAACGGGATATTCGACAGTGCAGTAACAGTATATTCTCAAAAAAGTGGGACCAAATGTAATGAGCAGAAACGACTTCATCGCACTGCTTGATTAATATGACCCATTCCAGTTTTGTTTTTTAAGAGTTCTGAGATCGGAGTACACGTGACCATGATTCGGGCTGACGTATTCCAGTTTATTAGCATGGATCATGGAATTCTACAATGGTCATTTCCACATAACTCATCTGCTTCGTGTTTATTCAAATTCACAGACGTAAAGACACTATCTATCTGCTTAGTTGACTTAGACTATTTCAATTTGAACACCATCCACATTTGACCTCAGCTGTCTTCTTTAGTCACGATTAATTTGAGGTTACTGGAGTTGTGGTTAACGTGCTGGTCTCAAAAATGTAATGGTTGGATTACACATTCCAGTCCGGTGGGCTCTAATAATAGCGAAATTCGAGTCCAGTGCTTCCTTTCAAAGTGAGCCAGCCGAAAGTTTTATGGGGGGGACTGCTATAAAGTGTGGGTGATGGTTAAATTGAAATTATCTCTTTGCCCATTCATGCTTCAACGCCGCTGTTTGGTGAACCTTCGACTTGTAAATTCCTTATTCAAAAAAACTACTTTCTCTGTCTCTCTATTTTCCCCGTATCTGTTACAGTGTGATAGATGATGACAAGTTGCATGTCATCACAAGCCACATATCATCTACTGAATTCCCATATTCCACTGAGTCCACCTTATTGGTAATGACCCGATCAACGCGGCGAACACGTCCAGCTAAGTATCGCCATCTCCGTCAACGAAGTTTTCTTATTTCCCTCTTCTCATTGGACAGTATCACAAATGAACGGTATTTCATATCAGCAGACATAGATTGTAGTACTGTGGCCTATTCCAGCTGGAATGTGCAGTTATGGATATACCGAACAACCTATTTCATCCGTGCATCGGAGACAGCACAAAATATGTACTGAAAATTGGAGGTACTTATCACAACCAAGATTTATTTATTTAATTTGGAGACGATTCTCCGTAGGATAACGGCTGAAATGTGGAGTATGTTAACAAGAATGGCTAGACTTGTAATAAGTAGGCCAGCAGTGAAGACGCCGTTGATTGTGTCCTCAAAAATAATGCACGTTTTACTCTATGAGGTCACTATGTGAAACATTTTAACGTTTTAAGAAGAGGAAATTCCAAATGTAAAGATGATTCCGCAGCTACTAACTCCGTTGCAATTTAGGTATGGAGTGAACGTTTTTAGATGAATGAATAAACTATACGGTTGAGTACTAGTGGCCAGTCTTTCGAATCACACGCAAAAGGAACATTGTTCACGTCACCGTGCGTGGAATAGTTTCGTTGCCATGCACACAGATGACCGATATCATTTTACGCCAGTTAGGCGCCCTACTAACAAACTGATGTGCATACTTGTCTGCTTCTACGGTTTAATTTTGATACTAGGGAACTTCACCAGAATCGAATATAACAGCACTGAGGAACACGGATTGTGTCTCAGTTCAGCGTGAGTTTGAAAAGTTACTTGTTCTTCGTACACATATCTCACCACTTTCAGGAAATCAGAATCTGATAACTGTGTTTGTGTGTCTTTGACGCTCTGTAAACCGACCACAACACAATCAGCGTGTCCGTGCGTGCAAGCATCAACGCGTTTTTTGATGGACCGTGTTGTTTTTTACTCTATCTAACTTTCAGAAAACATCCGATTTGAACATAGAAAACGTACCTTTGAGAACAGACATCTTTCTTCAAGTATTCTACATTTTTGTCCAATTTAAAATGAGGGGTGTTCTTGCGGGTTATTCCGTTGGGGGTTGGTGACTACAGGAATGCGTACAGTTGTGAATAAGTTTCAGCATGCAAGTGTTGACTGACAGGTTTGATGTCAGAAGGAAAGAATGAGAAACGATTTTTACCAAGATTGTCTATTATGCAGACAGGTAAACGAACAAACTGTTTAAAGAAAACGTCTGCTGAAAAAGTGTTTGCCGAAGATTTGCCAAATGTGGGTATTATCTAAGGGAGCGATCGATGTTTCTATGATTTTGCGTAAATATCAGATAACGGAGACGGAAATATCCTCAGATGAAGTACCACAAGTTGATAAACTACAAAAGTTGCTTTCTGTAGAAAAATGTATCAAATCTGTAAACGAATACTGTAGACTCCGTATCAGCTGACCAGTGGGCATCCTCTGTCATTTTGTAGATTGGTTTCGCTAAACCCCAAAAACCAGATGTCGAAGTTCGAAAGCGTATAGCATAGTAATGACTGATGGTTATACATTGATGTCATACATCGGCTTACACACTGTGGTTCCGTTTATCTTGTACGATTTTCGCAGTACATCAGATAAGGCGCTGAACGGCTTTGAAAGAAGGAAAAACTCAGAAAGAATAATTCAGCCTTAGAAGTTCAGCAACAGTAGAAATTGTGAATAATGAAGAGTCAAAAAACCGAACAAAAGAACCATCCAACCAAAATTTAGCATGGACACTACAAGTGTACTTCAGTATACAACACTGAACAGCAGATCAACCGGAAACAGGACATCTAACGTGTTTGCACCCTGCTCTAAAGATTCTGATGTTGACGTTGTCCGTACATTCAGTGTGACAATTCGAGCAAGCTTGCGCTTGAATGCATGTCCTGGTGATACTGTTGTGACAGGCTCTGGTCGATTGTTCCAGTCTGAACACGCCCGCACACCAAGCCAATTGGAACATGGCCGAGCTGCTCACAAGCTGATTATACAAGGTAAAAAGAATAACGGTTTTGATAGAGGGTCCTGAATGCTAAGATCACGTTTGCTTTGGCACTGTGGACTGTACCAGATAGTGCAGCCTACTTGGACATGATAGGAACATTGTGTAGCACACCATCTTATGGCGCATCCACATACTTTGTTAATAAGAACATACTTCCTGACCAGCTATGCTCAGCAGAATTCAATGTTTGACTTAAGAGGACAAAGTAACACTGACCTGAACAGAATTGCAAAAGTAACCTGAGTGAACCACTACAGACATCACGGAATTCGTTTCCTGAATCATTGGTGCACAAAAGAATTAAAGTTGAAGCTATAAGAAAAACTGCATCCTTTGTACCCTTTCACAAGTAGCGATATAATTGACTTCTTCCGCAAATTCTTTCACATGTGACCTGAAGCTTTTGATAAGTTTACGTTGACATTTACCCACTCAGATCTTTATCCCTATGAAACCCACGTAACGTCAATTTCGGACTACACGACTGAATTATCATATGTGAACACCTAACCACTTTCGCTTGTGAGTAATGATCAGGTTTCCCGATCGCCTCTAACTTCGTTTGTGCCTAATGTGAGGTCAATGGTGTAGTAGTAAACACGGTTGCCTCATGAACAGCGTGGCCGTGGTTCAAGTCCTGGCAATGGCGATGATATGCACTACTGACGAGCTCTAATGAAGGTGAAACTCGAGTCTAGTGCTTCCGCTGTTTGAATGGGGTCGACTGGAAAGTCTATGGGAATGGGACAGCTGCGATCAATTGTGGGTGATGTTCAATCTATATTAACTATTTCTGTTCACAACTCCTTACGGTCTGCTGACTTGTTTGTGATGTGTATGCAACAAGCTTATCTAACATAGCTCAAATAAAGCGCCTTCAAACAGTGGTTGGAGGAACTTGTAGAAAACAGCTTATTTAACTAAACTTACTTGCTCAGACTGCAAATTTACAGACTCATTCAATCATATCCACCCAGAAGGTTTATCACAAAAATACGCAGTACTGTCGTCCCGACTGACGTTGCAAGTGCTCCTCAAGTACGTTACGTTAACGAAACATTCTATACTAATTGTATGCATAATTTTTCCAAGTTTCCGCGGCACTCATTCAAATTTCTAATGAACACTTTCTAATCGAACAGACGAATATTGTGGTTCTCAGGATCAGACATTCAACTCCGTGCGCTTCGTCAGTCATATCGAACAACCTGTCCAAACTATCAAAGTGGTCACCACTCAGATGTCCGTCTCTCACTTCTGCTAATTGTGTGGATATGTCGTTTCCATTTATTAACTGCAGTTGAGATTACACCCCTCTCCAATAAGAAACGCGTCTCGAGGAGCATAAGTGAATTCGTTGCTGGGGAAACCTTCCTTCTCAAGGAACCCAATCAAGGAAAATGCATGCTGAGAGTAGGACAACTGTATTCCGTGAGAGACAACAAAATTAACCTACACTTATTAGATTGTTCGATATCGTAACCTTCAGATATTACAGAACCAACGCGCTCTTCTGACGAAAGTTGGGAAATGCACGTCTGATCAACGAAGCAAAATGTCAGAATAAAATTGTTGTTGAAGATGTGGTAGTACTAACATGAATAGTATGGGAATAAAGGCATACAAGTAGACATATGTTTTCAATAATTCTTCTTCAAGCCGGTGCAGTTATATAAGAAATTCGTGGAGCTAGATCGATATATCGATTGGACTTAGTACACAGAAACTAGGTCACTGGTCATTCAACTGGCGGCAGCTTGATTGGTCTGTTATGTCACACACGTCTTTTGGTTTGACTGCGCAAGTTGGTTATCGATCCTGTGGACTTTTGGTCATGAACAAGCTAGTTTTGTTGAGTAACACGGGGTCAGGCAGTTTGCTTCCGGTGGTATGAGAAGCACAAAATGTTTGGATTCGGACGGCTTTCGATGGGTTGCCTGGCAGGCGATGGACCACTTGGAAGGCTTGATCAGTTTTCACCTGGTACTCACATTCGACCAGATGAGCGAGGATAACACTTTTGACCGATTGTGTTTCCCTTGTCCCAATCACCGTGGGTGGTGTTCTGGGAAACATTTCGAAAACTGTCTTGAAGGTCGACAAATAGATATGCACAGATAAGATAGATACGCATAGATAAGTTCTGAACGGTCAGTCTGTCTTTGTTATAAAATCTGAAAACCGTGGATGTAGTGCATTGGTTACGAAGTTCATCTGTGGCATGGGTCTTGCTGACTGCCAGACTGAGTCCATTTGTCAGCCATTCTGTGACAGCGTCACCTTTGAACGGCACTCAGAAAAACACACGCTCCTTTCTTACGTCCTGCATTATAAGTTGAGATGACTTTCTGGCTGTTTCTGGTTCATCAGAGCAGAAAAAAGACATATGTTGCGATATGTTAACATTTCGTTTACGCTCATCAGTCGCAAACGTGGTTGAAACAACAGATGACTTATCACTCTCAATTAGGTGCACTGACGGCTCGCAATCCAATCTTATCGATTGCTAAACATCTCATGACAACAGGTCACCAAGTTGACCCAGTTAACTCATTCAAAATATTGTTGCGCAATCGAAACCCGAAGTTGTTAGCTTTCTGTGAAGCGATGCTAATCCGAACTTACCAGCCGACACTGTGTGCACAAAAGTGGTTGAGACAACCTATTGGGTTGCCATGGTCGTGATTGGTTTGGTTTGTTTGGTTTGTTTGTATGCGTGTCTAATCCCTGTCTATCCTTATCTGTATGATGTGTATAACTGGAATGTTTTACGTTTGCGACTGATGAGAGTAAACGAAATGTTAACATATCGCAACATGTCTTCTTTCTGTTCTGATGAAGTGGTTAAATGGAACTCAGTGTTTCAAATATGTTTCTGGTGATATGTCGTTCTGGATAGCCGTTGTTATGGAACAAATTCTTTATGACTTCGATTTCACTGTCAAGAGTATACCTTGAATAAACTCTGTCCTGTCATTCGAACAACGAGCTACATTCCTCTTTTGCTTCTGAGGTAGAGAACTGTGAAAGTTTTTGTACTGGCCTGTATAGGTATTCTTGCTGTGGATCTCACGGTAAATAGTGCCGCCTATTCGCCGGTGCAAATGAACAATTAGGAAGGACTTTTGGTTTTCAGCCTCGTTCTCAAGCGTAAACTTAATTGACTGATGGGCACAATTGAACATATCGACTGCTGTGCACATATTATTACCCAAGCTGGTGGTGATGAGTATAGAGTCCATGTATCGACGATACTGTCTAATTTGGCTGATGGTGGAGTCAAGCGTGGTGCGTTCAAACTTGTCAGCAGAAGTTTGTAGGAGACTCCACTGCTACGCCTTGTCTGTCTATACAGCACGCCGTTAAGCAACAGTTGTATATCGAATGTGTATCCCATCAGAAGCCCCTCCAGTGTGAGTATTGGCAACACAAAATCGAGTCCGATCTCAGAGGCGTGGTCACGGATAAAACGTACAGTGTATAACAGCAGTAGGTTAGTGAAAAACATCACATCCAGTGAACAAGATTTCAGTTAATTCACGTTGACGTCCTGGACAGATGCAAACATATCACGCAGACTGATCGGGGTATTCCTTTTTCGGATGGGTTCAGACAGTTTCATTAGCTAATTCGTCATCGAGTGGTGAAGCGAATTCATCATATCAACTTTCGGACAAACCACTACACCACTACACCGGTTTGTTGGCGACAGTATTAAGGTGGTGAGTAAGCAGATCGTATTCACACGGATATGGGAGCCAGCGATTAACAGACAGCAACGGGTGCGTGAACATATGGTTGAAAATCAATGACTGAGGGGACGATCTGAAGAATTTAGCGTTTTTCATATGGGCTGTGGGGATAACAAGGTCAAACGGTTATTCACAGGTGATCAGAAGACGGAGCAAGACGGGGTCAGACATAGGTAATTTTATCACTGGCAAATGTTCTACGTACGCGACCGAATGACTCTGTCTTCTGTAAATGGATCCAACAGTTAGGTAGTTGGCGTACTATGACGATGGGTCACGTCAAGGTTTGGGCTGGGAGCTATAACACAAACAACGGTTCAGTCAGATATAAACCCTGGCACATTTGTTGCACTGAGTCAGCATAATAACGCGTGGGCTTGATGAAGGACAGACATCCCAGGTTTGCACAAATGTCAGTTAACATCTATTAAAACCCAGAAACTCTGCACTGGAAAAGAACCAGCATAACCACTACATTTTCTGCCCTTAGAGCCATGCTGGCAATCACAATGTTTGGTCAAATTAAGACTCAAATAATGGAGATCATTTAATCTGCCTATTCATGATTTGGACCAATTATGTGATTATTTTTGGTTCAGTGTGGATTCCACAATGGTCACTATAAAAAAAATGATATGATTGCGCAAGCCAACAACCTCCGTCTTGTCGATCAATTGTCCTCACAGAACCAAATAACACCGGGTCATTTTTCCGGTTAGCTAAGTTCCTTTTCTGATTGTACACTGGATTTGGGTCTCTTAGAACCTGGCATGAAGATTGATAACGAACTACTTGATCTGAACAGACTGCTATAGTGTACTTATGGATGATGGACTATCTGTTTAAGCTCTAAAAAATTACTTCACGTCTTATTTTGAAAAGTACGTTCAGTCGGCGGATGTATATCGTTGCCCTCGAAGGTGACTCCAATGCTGAAAGATCTCTTATAACAGGTGAGAATGTCTTATAGTGACATCTCTGGAGAATGTTCACAACGTTATGGAAAAAACTGCAGTTTTTGTCAGGTATCTGGACTTATTAATGTTAACACGAAGTGGTCATTTCTGCAAATGATTTCTTACCAGACTCAGTAGCCTATATTTCCGCATTCAGCGTGTTAGATCTTTGCCGCCCCATAACACTCCATTTACTGCTGGGCATGTGTTCTCATACAGGATGTACAGCTCCTGTTTCTCGGGCTAGCTATCATAGAATTCCACTAGTCTGTTAGACCGTTAACTAATTTATGACGTTGTAATTGGAGTCCCTCTAAATGTTGACTTGATTCAAATGTATCTCACCATTTTGTATTGTGCGATAAACCTCCTGCTGAAATTTCATCCGCCCTGCTTCACTGTCTTAGTCCAAATCTTTTCACATTTAGATTGACATAATCAACCAGGTTCAAATACAATCGTGCAGTTTTTCACAATCTTTCACTCACTTGACTAAGCCACGTGGAAACAAAAAAATGAGGGTTAGACTGGGATAAAACGATCTGGATTTATGAAAGAGACAATACCCCCTTTTATTAAAAAACAACTACACTTACATTCTTGTCGCTACTGAGTAACAAACATATTGTGTTCTGATTCTCTAGTTCGTTATTGCTTTCTGTGACCTTAATTCATGCAATCCGTTTGTCTAAAACAGGTACACATCCAAACAAAGTGTTTTAATCACCAGTCTCTTATAAACAAACCAGACTTAGTGATTAATTACTGTTCGTGTTAGCCGGCGTTGATAGTCCGCATGTCATTTCGTGACAGATAACGCTGCAGGTTCTTCAAGAGTGACACTTTTGCGACTCAATCTTCTCATATTCGTTTCTTTTTGATACGCTTGCCAAATTCTGTTTCTTGATAGTCTTTCAGAACTAGGGGTACGTGTTCCTGTTTCGGACGAAATTCGCTGTCTCAAGCCATCAGGAATTCTTTTTCTCACCAACTCGTTCACGTCAACTTCATGCAACCTACACCCATGTTCTTTGATCCTCACACCATGTATCCATTGTAACGGATTCACACGTGCACACAGGACCCACACGCAATCTCCTGGCTCAAGACTTTCAAATTATCGGGAAGCACGGCGACTGTGTATATGTTGTCATAATCTTTGTTCTTATGGGTTCCGTTGAACATCAAACTCATCCAACGGTTTTGAGTGCTACGGTCAACATGCCACTGGCAGCTTCTTTCACACCCTTCTTCTTGGGCTACACTGTTCCTGATGGTTCATTGTAAATGCTTCCACTTTCTATAATGACAAAGTGTGGAGCTCCTCCTGAATGGATTTTAACAACTTTTCAACAGTTTATTTGCAGCTTCCGCCTTCCTGTTTGGTAGATTGTGGCACGAGCTGCGTGTATAATCCTTACTCATTCATATGTATGAAACAATTTTTCACATAAACTGAGGTCTATCATCAGTGGAAAACATTTCCGGTATGGCATATCTGGCAACCTTAGCAAGCACGTGAGTGATGATAGCATTTGTGGCGGTATTGCTTAACCAGCAGATTTCGAAATAATCCAAGAACTAGTCTATCATACTTGAATATCGTTTGCCATCAGGTGCATATATGGATTGCGCGAACAACTGTTACAGCACTTCTGTCAGTCTTCTTGGCATTATCGTATCTAGTCAGTGTTTGAAGATGTGTCATCCAGATGCATCACACTTCACATGTAAATATTCATGTTGCTGATGGCACCCCACCAGTAATAAACCTCTCTTGATTATCATACACAGGTGGTTGTCCTAGTTTTTGTTAAATTGCGTACCAACACTCTTTGACTTACATCTCTCCTGTTAATGCATGCTTACAGTACGAGCGCAAAGAGATATTTAGTTTCTACTTATCTGGTTTATTCACATTACATGAAATGCTGGTGCTGAAAATATTACACAGTTTATTGATAAATGGATTAAGAATAACACAACAGTTTAGATTTTTTGTTAATTCTATCAAAGTTGTTTTAAGAAACCAGTTGTTTCAAATTGTTCCACTTAAGAAATGTCTCTTTAATAGTCAGTTAACGGCAAGAGGGAGTTAGTGGGTTTTCATATGAAGTCAATTTTGCCAACACCTGTTTTCGGCAATTCTTATCAGGCTTTTACAGTTACATAGGTTAAGTATGAGTTATGTACGAAAATTATAACGAACCAAATAGTTCAATGAAAAATTTCAAAATGGGTGCGAGTCACAGTCTAATGTTTTTTTCTGTGTGGTGATAACTCAGGCTGCGCGTTAAATTGCTCAGCAATGTGGTTTTGCAATGCAGTTTTTGCAGATACTTCGGGGATAAAAAATGACTGAATCTTCTTGTAAGAATGAGAGAATATTTGTCCTGTTTTGCTTTAAGTCGCAGTTAGTAGAACAAAGGCGAACCGGAGGAAGAAGTTTGTTTCATTACTTTTTCCGTGACTAGAAATCACCGAAATGTAAGTGGAGTTGCAGACTTCGCAACTTAGATTAAAACCAATCAGGAAAATGTGGGCTTTGGATGGATTCGAACTGGCGAGAGAAAAAACTTGCCCGAAGTCAGCAAGCCCTCTGTCGGTTGTGGAGAAATTATCAGCACATCTGTAATCTAGAATGCGTCTTATGACCGCAGAAGACGTTTGAGATAAACCGGTTTTTATTATAACCCATCCACCATAAGGTGTGTGGAAATATAGAACAACGGAAACAAGAGCAGCTCACGCGTATTCACATCCGTGTCAATAGTGTAAGGACAGCCTGTTCGGTGACACTTACCGCAAAGTGCGTGTGCACGCCTTCAGTAATCATTTCTAACTCTTTCTCATGAGTATTTGTGAAGGTCTTTATTTTGCTTGTCAAAGCTTCAGTCGTTTTTCCTGGAATTTTGTCTTAATTCTGTGAATATACTAATGTTCACGGGTCTTGTTATATCACGAAACCGTTAACTCCAGAGTTCGTTTTTGAATATTATTCGTCTACCTGTGTTTCAGGCGGTAGTTCGGCAACACAATTATTAGACCAAGGCACTTGGCTGATCAGATAATCGTATTCATGCGAACGAAATACCCTTCAGGTCCTTCCCAGTCCTGATGCATTCTAGAAGTGTGTCGTTCCTGTTTACGTGAAACCGTTAACCAAACAGGTATAGTCCCCACCTGTTATTTGACCAAACGATTGTTAAACATTCCTTCTCAGTGGCCGACTACTTCCGCTCTGTCATGGTCGGGACCTGGCTGGTACATTCGGTTATTCCTTCCTGCTACTTCAGTGCTGGTCCAACTTTGCAGTTACTTGCATCTGCCGCTATCACGAACATTCCACTTGTATTCGGAGAATTCAGTGTCAGTTTTCGCGCGTTCATTTTTTGTTGCACTCATGCAAGCATTCTTCGGGCTTCTCCAGGCAGTTCAAATCCCCTGTCCTTTCGATGGAGCCTATGTAGCGATGACGCTGTAGAACGAAAAATCTTCACAAACCGACTGTAGTACCCCGCTTGACCGAGAGACAGTCTCAGTATGTGCTTCGAATTCGGAGCCAAGGCTTCTTTACTTCCTAAAAATTTTTCAGGCAGTGGCTGGATATAACCTCGACCAATCCAATATTCTAATGACACCAAAGGTGGCCATCCTAGGTGTGACTTATCAGTATGCATACGGAGTCTACAGTTCACATTTCGTTCCAATACAACACCTAGGTGTGTAGTATGATTCGATTTTATGTTACTGTATATCACATTGTTAATTTTATCTATCACCGTACTATCCAATCGCTTTACCAATCGAATCATCAAGCGTGAGGGTGTGAACAGTCCTCGTACAAGCCTGACGACATGCTCTTGAATTAATACCCTTTCTTACCCACTGTGCACTTGGTTTCCTCACGATTTACAGGTTAAATTGCCACCCACAATGTTCCGGAGCGTAAATCAAACACCGTGAACAATTTCCTTGCTTACAACTTCTCGAAACTGTCGGCGACGGACGATATTGGCATAAATGAGTTCTGCGTTACCCATTCACTGTTTTAAAATCCATAGGGCAGTTGTATTCCCGGGTTGTAGATTCTATCTTATTTGTCAGCCGATTTTTGGCATTTATCTCAGACTCAATAAAATCCGTAGAACAGTACCGATTTAAGAGCACTAATTGAAACTACGCAGAAACGCAGTCTCCCTCAAGGTCCTAGATGGTACTGTAAAATACAAGCCACCCTCTCTTACTCTGATTGTCCATTACACGTGCGGACCAACATTAGGGCAACGTGGAGACAACGAGGGACAGTGTTCTTCCGAAGTAGGAGTTACAGCAACAGTCTTGTGAGAGGAATGAACACAAACAAGCACGTGCCAAAGACCCAGTAAGCTGTGCGCACGACTTACATAAACGAAAACTAAAACGGCATCAACAACACAGCAGCACTCCCTGTCACGCAGTTCAAATTCAACCCGCGCGCGCTTGCTGGTTTTGATTACACGTTACAATATTATAGGTCGTTATAAGGTATGGTTCAATAGACAGTTTGTGCTTCCTTGTCAAGATTCGCACCTACTACTTATCCTAACATTAGTACCACTTATATTTCACCTGAAGAACAGCAAAGTTTTACGAAGTGTTGACTTCTTTGCTAACGTTCTCAAACAGCATATATCTCAGTTACCATTTCATTCGATTTTAGGGTTGAGCCGGTACTTCGCGGAGTTCGTGCAACCAGAATATGCAATGCAGTTATAGACGCCATACGGATCGTCGTCACTTGTGAACAACTCAGGGTATTTCTCGATCGAGTAAAAGAGTAGGGACCGTGCAAAAGGATGCCTTGGACGTGTTTATTTTATTGACGCTATTATACTGCTGCTAAGTGAGTGTCAGGAAACGAGACTAAGTCAACAGCTTCTTCACCTTCAGGACAATAACAATATCCGTTGCAGTGAGGACATCGGCAACAAAGATCATCTGCCTATTTTCTAGTGGCACTATGCAAAGGTGTTCAAAATATGGTCGCCAGTACGCGCCTTACATTTTCACTCGCCATCAGTTAACACGTGGTGACTTCCAATGTCCCGATCATTAAAAACATCAAATGTTGAATCAGTCCATCGGCTATCAACCGGATGGACGCCTACCATTGACCAAACATTGTTCTATCTCTACGTCAACCCCAACAATTGTAAGACCTCCCCGGAAGATCACACTAATGGCTGACTTGACCAACAAAAAGAACACGTATGGAACACCTGAATCTTAGGCCTCATAAACTGCTGAGTTGGACACTTCTCCGCTTTCCCTTTGTCTTTTCTTGTCACAACCGAAGCATCCTCTCTGTCTATCGTTCTTTCGAACTGTTTTTGTCAACACAACAAAATTCCCTGCGGCTGCTCCGTTACTTCCTGCAGTTCTCCCAGTGTCTAGTCCGTATCGTCGTTCACAAACATTGAGGCCACGAACATCGTCCTAACTCCCCTGTCGCTTTCATGAACTTGTCAGGGTTCCTCTGCCCAGTTGCGCAAGCTATTCAGACTTGGTTGTGAATAATTACCGACAGACCTTCGACAAGCTACTCCGTCAATAACTGCCACCGGTGGCGCTACGTCCAGTTGTTCTTGCAAAGTGGAGGCCAACAAAGAGAGAGGAAGCTCCTTGTTCAGAAGTGATCGCCTTAAACTGTCGCATATTACCGAGGAGAGACCAGGCTGCCGAACGCAGCCACCAGTGTTCTATTCTCAGTGGTCCACTTCGTCATTGCAACACATCTTCACGCTACGTCCAACACCGTGTTTGCTCTGCCTGTCAATAAATCAACAAGACAGTCAGCTTTCTACAGTCGGTCTTGACTCACAACATCCCGGTCACTTCGTCGACGTCCTCCTGGAAAACCCGAACGTCTCTGTATGCTGAGGGATGAAGTCAAGGTGCAGCTGTCCTTGCCTTTGTCACGGCATCAAGCGCTGTGGTTGGAGAAGAAGTTTGGTCTGAGAAGTTGTTCATTTTAAGTTGAACATCTCTCAAATTTGGTAGCAAATGTCACATTTAAACAGGCCTTCCAGCCAGCCCCTTTCAAAAGGAAACATTACATATGAGTTCCACTACTGTTAAGCATAACCAATTGTGCAAATCCTTACCACAATCTTGGCTATAACTCCAGTCATTTGTTCATGAGGCAACGGCATTGACGACTACAACACTGGCCTCGCATTAGGCACAACAGATTTATCATACATGAACGCTGTTGTGCCGGAAGTTCATATGTTCTGTTATAATATTCACTGGTCAATCCACATCCGTTTTGGAGTACTGCACACTGTACATAGACTGCCACATCTGTGATGCAAATGCTTTTATTATTGTTACTCTTAAGGATGCGTAGAGCTACATCACATTCCTTGTTAACTCGGAGGTCACGTAATGATGAAGGGAATCAAACTGCGTGCAGGAAACAGAGTCCGATGAGCATAAAAATGAACCTTTCAATATGCATGCGCCACTGCCACCTATGCGCTGTAATGCCATCATCAACACACACAGTTTTGGGTTGAACACCATCGTCATCTGTTTGCAACCTTCACATTCAGATAAGCCTTTCGAAAGGAAACATTAGACTCGAGTTCCGTACTCATTATGGCTCATCAGTCGAGCATATCCTCTTCCGGACAGGAATTTGTACTCCGGCTCTCTCGAGTGTTAGATTGGTGTGTTAAACACAGCGCCAGTTTAGAACAAACCAACGACGAATAGGACAAACAACAGAGGATCGCACGTGCAGTTTTACAAGACCACTTGTGATAATAATAATAATAATAATGAACAAAAATTAAGAAGTGATTTGGTTGCCCGCGTATCTCAATGAGTGACATAATTACTGTCTGTTTGCTCCTAACGATAACCTAGTGTTCAGGACTTCTGAATCAGGCCAAAATCTGTGACGTTGTCAAAACCGCTGAGCAATACTTTGGGTTGTCAATATGTGGGAGATTTGTTTGTTACAAATCAAGCATCTCTCACAGCCTTTCCCTCGTAAGGCCTTTCCTTTTGCAGAAAATGCACCAGATTCCGGTTCCCTTATTGTTCATGCATCAACATCACGACCAGAACTTGAAAGCCGGTCATATCTACAAGAATCAACGATACAGACGACCGATCGGGGTTACTGATTGGATTAACCAAACAGTAACTATGTTTCCTATAGAAATGATCAGACAACCCTACTGGTACTCACGAGAGAAAGTGGTTGAGCATTCAGATCTGATTATTCGCTTTCGTCTAACGTGAAGTCACTCGAGTAGTGATCAACACAATGGCAATAAGGAGGCGTGGTAAGAATTCAGAGCTATGCCATGAGAAGGTTATGAACTATTGATAGGCCTTAACAACAGCCAGATTGAAGTCTGTTGAACCCTTTCCGATGGAGGCTGGATGGCTAGTCTATCTGCATGCTGAATTTGTGACCAAACATGGGTGCTGTTCAACTTATATCGACGACATCCCTTTCTACTGGAGGAAGCAAAAATAAGGACGGAGTGGCTCGTAAAGTTACTGTTCGAGACTGTCACTTGAAAAGCACTAGGGAAACGAAACCTCTTTGTTTGTTTAAAGTCCCCTTAAGTGGTGGTGCTATCCCTGTCACAACTACGTTTAAGCAGTTATCGAGATTACGTTGGTGATAAAAACCATGTGGTAAAAAACGCACTTGTGATATGTTCATTAACAGGTACTTCAATTCATGCACCCTATTAAGCACATTGCAGAACAACAGAACGACATCAAATTTGTAATTTATAAAACAACCTTTTGTTACCAGCCATCCGGTTTCATCCAAATATTCTCAAAATCTGATGCTGAATGGAATAACATTCGAAATGAACGAGTTGTAAACAACGGAGTCTAAAATGGACTGTGAACGATTAATCAAAAGGTCGCCTAAAATATCCGATTCCATTATGATTGATCAACAAGAAAAAAAATAAACAAAAGAACTGTTTAAACAATTCACAGTAAAGCGTCACCACGAGATGCGGTGTTGGCGACAGCTTGTACCCTTTGCATAAACATGTATCTACCAAATCTAGTTGAGATTTGACCATCCGCAAGAAACAAACTCACAACCACACACAGATAACATACAATTGTCGGATAGCACAAACTAGTTCCAAACGATTCACGACTAGAGATTGATTAAACAGAGTTGTTTTTTGCAACGTGACAATTAGAAGTGCGCCGAAACAAACATCCCAAATTATCGGCGTAATTGCGAGTTGCTAGACGGTGAAACTATGATCCAGCTATTCATGAAACCTTAATTGTGCAACAGTTTTTCCGAACTGAATGGAGATAAGATTATTGGTAGCTGTTTCGTGTCGTTCTGTTATACATGTACAAAGTACGTGTGAAACTCGGAAAAGATTACAGACGTCGAAATGTTGCCTCGGCTACGGGGGCATCACAGTCGACTTCAAAAAGAGAACGGTGTAAGTGAGTACGTGAGAAAGTCATAGGTGTCAGCAGCCGCTTGATGTCCAATTCCCTAGGACCAACGGTTCTGGAGCCAATTCATTCTTGAGTAAGTTTCTGTGTACGGATAGCTGGATGGTAGAACTTCATGAGGGCCACGCCCTAACATAATTAAAACCTTCTTGGTAAGCATTGATGATTATTCGAGGCGATCTTTTCGACTATATTTTATAATATGTGACTATAAACAATGCGAGAAACAAATGAACTGTGTCATGCCATTGAAAAGCCTGCTTGGGGCGTTTGCACGAATTCTTTGTGATAAAAACCTTGGCACACTCCAACGACAGTAGAGGACAAAGTAAGCATAGAGGACAGTAACACATAAGCTGAACCGTAAGATAAATGCTATCGCCGAGTGAACACTTCAACCTATACTGGAAAGTCTTGGGTCAATCATCTCGCAGCCATAAGACAGACATACAGGTAAACTGCTCAATCGGGGCGAAGAGGTGCCACAGGTATCAAAGTTGCGTGTTGTGCTGATCAGCCACTAATATATAAACTCTCGCACAAGAAACATCTGACCCTATCGACCAAATGCAATTTAATCACATAAAAGAATAAAGCTGCCCACTCCAATAAAGAGATCGCTACGGGACGTCTTCTACTAACTCAGTACTAACCAGTACTATGCGATTTGTAGTACCATACTATCAATATGCACATTTTATGAAGTGTTTGCCAAGAAGGCAAAACAGAAGTGTCTCGTCATTCGCAAAATTCACTGTCTCATGGTTATGAGATGCCCCTTTTCCCATGACCACTTTAAAGCATCATCGTCATTGCCGAAACGTAAACTGATGAACAAAACAAGTTTACCTATTGGGCTGTTTGCCGAACTTGGTATGTAGATAGCGTACATTTCATCAC